>JACEFO010002983.1:0-24433 GCA_015342445.1 Digitaria exilis
AAGAGAATGGGATGGATGGATCTTCTAACACTTCTACAGCAGTTAAGGACGAGTTCTTGGGGAGCCCATTTGTCAATCCATGGTCCCATAATGTCATCCAAAGGCTTCAATTTTCTTTTCTTCTTTTTTTTATTTCCCCCCTCTCTTTTCTCTTCTCCTCCACAACACCACCCACCACGCCCTGCCTTCAACCTCTCGGCACCGCTGTTTGGCCAGCATGGTGCGAGCTTTCCGCACGGCACCGGGCAGTGGCCGCGGCCTCGCCTGATCGGGGATGGATCCATGCCCTCAACCCGGCTCGTGGGAAGGCCAAGGCACCATGCGGAGTGGATTCGCGTGCCGTCGACCGGAGGCAGCGCTGCTCGTGCTAAAGAACGAAGGTGCATGCGCGCTCTTAGAATCGTGGCGGCACACTCACGCTGGAGCGAACTCCGCCGTGCACTCTCGACCTAGTGCGACAGCCCTGCTCAACCCACCACTCGTCGACTGGCAAGGGCCCGCGGCGGCTGCTTGACCCGCTCATGCTCGACCAACGGCGGCGATGCTACTCGTGCCGGATGCAGATGCCGGCAGCGCGGCATACAGTAGAGGAGAGGAAAGGGAGGAGAGGAAGGGGAGGAGAGGGTGGCCGGTGCGGGTGCTGCGAGCTGGAGAGAGGCCACAGGAGGACGGCTTGAAGCGACAGTTGTTGACAGGGGCGAAGTGGGAGCCCCCGTCCGCTCGATTTGGTGAGATGGGGGCATCCACATGCATCTGAAGGGTAATATTCCCTTTTACGGGATGATCACAACCCCCATGTCTCCGAACCAAATGTGGAACACGGTGGGGATCATCCATCCCACTTCATCCCACCAGTTGTCAAACACACGCCAAGCGAATTAATGCTTACATTCTGATTTGTAAATCCATGTCATCGCCCCTTCGATAATATGAGAGTCACAATAGTCCAAAGGCCTGACTAAACCGCTAGTCTCCCACCTACCATCTATGTCACCAAAACATAGAAGACGCCTACCGCTGGCGCCGCCGCCGCCGCTAGTGCGATTGGCCGCTCGCCTCCAGCCCGCCAGCTCCGCCAACTGTCCCGTCACTCAGTTGCCTCCACCTCCACCTCCGCGCTCCACCGCCTCCCCGTCATCTCTACCTGCACCTCCGCCGCTGCACCATAGTGCTCCACTCCACACCACCTCCTCCACGCGCCGCCGCGCGGCACCGCCGCGGCCACCAAAAGGTAAACCGAGACCACCGTTGATCGTTCGCATCCCAGTCCCTCGTGCCACACAAAACCATTCAAGAGAGGTGGTATTGTTAGGTGCCGGCGTTCGAGGGCGTAGATTAAATCACCGGTGTCCGGCCGGCATGCGAGGCCCTCCAAATATGGCTGCTGGCATGAGGACGGACTTCTAGAACCGGACAAGGAGCGTCCTTCGGATCTTTTGTGGGTGGCGCTAGGAGGAAGGAGCGACTGTCCAGCAAGGTGGTTCGCCACCGCGTGCGTTCGCGTGAGGCAAATGCCCTCCTTCAAGATGCCCCGGCAGAGCTCGTCGTGGCGATTCGCCAGTCTCCGTGCATCGTTCATAGAGCAGATGGATCGAGCGGAAGGCGCCGCCAGGCAAACAGGTGGTTGTGCAGGCAGGTGCACAACAAGGACAAACAACGCTGAGCTTGGGGTCACAATGAACGGCCACGTCGACCCAAGCCGTCATCACCCAGCTGGGGATCAAGAGGTAACAGTTCTATCCTATAGCCATAGATGACGATAGCAGACAACTATGGCACCTGCGAATCCTATTACCGCCACCAACGGGGTTTGGTGCAGAGGCGAGCTCAACTTCCTGTTGCTGGCAACAGTAGTGGCAGCTAATGGCTTACGGCAAAGGTATTGCCATTGAGGGCAGGGCAAGAGAGACATGGGCCACGGTGTACCATTTCAACATCAACAGTCACAGGTCCCAGGCAGAGCAAGAACCAGCAGAGCCGCCTGGCGATGTGCCGGCACGCATGCATGGATTGCGACATGGCGTTCCCGAACTGGCAGGCGCCTCAGATTGGCATAGGAAGAAGGTGCACTATGCCGTGGCAACCGGCACGGCTGGCGCCAGCATCGTCCGCCCCTCTCCCTGCGGCTGCCGAGGAGCCCTCAGAAGTGACAGCTAATGGTCAGCGATGCTACGGCCACCCATGGCCCTGCCAATGCCGTGCGTGGCCGGTCATTTTTCGGCTTCTGCTGGAAGTGTCATCCTTGCACTTCCGGCGCTGAATGCAGTACGGGAGTCACCGCAAGGGATGATGGCAACGGCCGGCAATCCCTGTCAGCCCTGTTTCAGCTGCTACTGTTTCATGCCAGGTCCTCCCTCAAGCTACGATCAACGCCATCCCCCTGCAATCCCAAGGCAGGATCAAGTGGAAACCAACCAGAAGAGGTAGCGGTGACACCTGGTAACCGCAGCAGCCGTACCAATTAGCAATCTTGGCTTCAATATTGTGCTCTCTTCGCAGCAACAAGAGCACAATCCCACCTGAAGAGGTAGCAGCGGCTCTTGGCAATGGGGAGCATCATTCCTCTCCATCCATTCCACTTGCAGAATCAAGAGAATCCACCGGAGGTGGTGAATGGCAACCGTGGACCAGAAGAGCTAGCTGTGGCGCCAGACAATGTTCCGGCAATCCTCCATCCGTCTCTTCGGGATTGATGTCTCTCCAGCACCACCCCTCAGAGAATCAAGGGGTGAATCCACCACAGGAGATAGTGCCTAGCAACCATGGATCTTTGACGGTTCGTCTCTTTGGTGTCAACATAGCCAAAGGTCCAGAAAGAACAAAATGAAGTAGGGAGAGGAGTAACTGATCTTTCCTAACAGGGTTTTCACGAGACATCAACTTTGTATTTTGAAAGTTCTACTTGTTTTCATGTTAATTTTTCCTCAATATTATTTATCTGCTGCCGACTGAAGTCCAATGAGGACGTCAATCTGCAACAGTAATTTTTCGTTCTCGTTTAGACATTACAGACTTCATACCAGCTGCTGTCTTTGGTACTTGAATAAGGTTGTGTGATTTATCCGATAAAACGGTTTTCATAGTTTACTTTTGTTACCTGGAAAACATGTGTGATGTTTATCAGAAGGATTAAGGTTGTAACAGTTATTTGAACAATTTATGATGTTTTGTCCTATCTTTTCCATACAAAGTGATGTGTAACTGCGGGTTATTAATGCTCATCTTCATACTACTGTCTGAATGTACAAAAACGTTGTGTAAGGGTGTATTTGGTTGGTTGTACCATTTGATTCATGTATGTAATAGTACAAAAATAATTATGATTTTTTTGTTTGGTTCGATGAATTGTACCCGACCCATCCAGGATGGAACCATCCCACTTAATACAATGTTGTACTAGTTAGAGTGGACCAAGTGGTACAAGCAATTTGGTTGAACCATCCCATCCAGGATCATCTATTCATGCATCATGTGGTGCATGCAACCAAACACACCCTAAGAGAACCAGATGGTAACCTTCCCTATGCAGGTAAGAAACTGGAGAAGGTTTGAAGGTCAGTCTTTGACCAAATGGAGTTAGCATCATGGATATCATTTAGCATATGGATTGGACAACGGCATTTATGATCATATATTCTGAATTGCAAGCCTTGCGGCTATCATGCCAATATTATGTTCTACATACTCGATACCATCGTTTAGTCTCTGGAGAGTGTCTGTTGAATCCATTGCTCGTATCTTGTATTTTTGCAGGGTAAGAAGTTCAGCATCTGACATACCTGAAGTTTAAAAACTTCAATGTCAGATATCAATTCATCTAGTGTATGTGTGCATCATATCTTTGATTGGTCCTTGTATGTAAGATGCATTTTTCAAAGATATAGACGTAGAGTGAAAGTTTGGTGAATAAGGCCTGAAGATTCTGAACTAAATGGTTGAAATGAGAGTGAAACTTCACCTGAAACTGTTTGGTGAGCAGCAAATGAGAGACGTTCTGGGTAACCAGGGATAAAAGACTCATTATACGCTTCATAATTTTCTTTTTCAGACCACAGTAGAGATGCCCTGATGTTAGTTTGAAGTGGTTCATCCTCAGGTACCTAAATTTGAAAATGTTGAAAAATCGAAGACTATGGTAAGAAGCATTATTCAACATTTACGATTACTGAATGGACTTAAGATAGTAATAGAACCTTCAGCTTCATTTGTAGGCTGTGCAAACTGCACATAGATTCTCTTAGCTTGGAAATTCTTTTCCCTAATTCAATGCTCTCATAAGGTTCATCCATCATTGGAGAAACAGTACCACGGAAATAGGGCTCCATCTGGATAAAAGAAGATAGAGATGTGATTTAGTATTCCTGTAATTTCTTGTTGCCCATGTTGATTCCTTTGAAAATAGTGCAAAATCGTTCTGATCTACTGCCCCTATGGTTTCGTCAAATAAGCTTACAGAACCAAAGGACATAGGTATCTCAATCATTTTGGATGATGGTTTGCTAAAAACATCACAGCACAAGGTATTGTGACAATGAGAGTATCCAACTATAACACTAGAATTTAACTTGACATCTCTCACCCTTCATAAGTATCAAAAGGAATTCACCTGTTTGCATATGAAACAAAAGTTTGTGTTTGACGGCATTATAAACACAATTTATACAGAGATATTACTTAAGAGTACCTGATAATATGCGCGACAAGATTTCATTTTTTTTAAAAAGAAGAAAAGCGCTTACATCCAAAAGATTTGAAATGTTTACACGACACACTCCTCTGATTGATATCAGTGCTCCAATCTCCAGCTTTTGAACCTACACTAAAAGACAGACCATCAATACAAAATGTGCCAAGAAAAAAATAGCAAAACTTGTATCCTACTATAAGCAAATTTATAGAAAGGTGCCAACTGAAGGACGAGCTTACACTTTCTATATGCACCAGGCAACCGTATCTTACAGCAAATGAAGCTTTAGTAGAGCTATCTACAACTGGATCAAGCACAAAGTGGACATAAGAATTTTTCCTCTTGTACAAGGCCTGTAATAAGTAAACAATTACGAAAAATATCAGTAATGACGTTGCATAATACTCGTACGGTTTGAAATGTCATTATCTGACGAAAAAAATAGAAAGATTTTGTCGGTCAAAAACAATAAACCACAATCACATCTATACAGTTTGCAATGCCCATTAACTATAAATTTAGGAACTATCTATGCGAAACCAAAATCACAATTTTTTTCATAACATGTTTCTATGTCTACCCCTATGGATCCAAGAAAATTTAATAAATCCCAAAGAAAATTAGGTGGATACAATTTGATATATAAATAAAACATAAATTACTTGATGAAGAAAGGATAAAACATAATTTCAAATTAAGGATATCATGTCAAAACATCTGAAGTATGCATTTAAAGTATGCATCTGTTATATGGTAGATTTACATAAGTATAGTCGAAGGATGTTTAAACTTAAACAGAATGAATCAAATATATAGTAATTATAATTTACGGACTGAAAAAGCAGTTCTTACCTCCTCTAACAATGCTATATATCTTGCTTCATACAAATGTAGAGTCTTGGTTTCAGATGGTATCAGCACCTACAAAATTTCATTAGATTTTAATGATTATGAAAATTGTAGATTATATGCAATGGAATTAACTAGTCCCAAAATCCTCCCCGAACCGCTACCGAAGTTAATCTTCCACGAACCAAACAGATTGCGCTCGATGTGCCATTCACTTGCCACATAACTGCCACCATCGTGGGCATTGGGGCAGTATCGGGTTTGGTCCAAAACTGAACAACCAAACAACTATCCTATCCAAAGACCTTACCTCCGCTGGCTGGAACGGAAGGAGCGGGAGATCGAGTGACGGCGGCGGTGGCAAGGACGACGAGGCGCAGCGGACGGCGCGAAGCTTGCGGCGGCGAGGTAGCCACGCGTGGAGGGGAGGAACGGTCCTGGGGCTCGGGTCTTGGGGCGGCCGTGGCGAGCTGGACTGGGAGAGGAGGCGGAGGGGAGCGGAGGCGGCCATGGCTGCGGCGGTGTTTCAGCGGTTGGGAATAGCCCATGGGTTTGGCGGGAGGAAAGGCAGATAATGCTGAAAGTTTTCTTTACTGGTGTCTATTTTTTTTGATAGATTTTTTTCTTTCTTTTCGCTGTTTTTTAGTTGAGTGGGGAGAAAAGTAATCGTATAATTGCATTTCTAGCGTTGGGAGCCTCTCCAGCAGTCTCCTATTGGAATGTTTTAATACTATTTTCATAGATTATTGGAAGGGACGTTTATGCAATCTCCTAATAATCTCTTCCCAATACCAACTATCTTATTGAGATAGATTCAACTCTCCCTCTCTTTGAGGAGAAATGTGTTAGTTATTGGGATGTCTCGATAACTTTTGGGAAAGGGAGGTATTGGAAAGCTGCTGGAGCATTGTTTTTCTATAATCTCTGGTAGTTGGATTGGGAAAAGGGACCGCTGGAGAGCAGTAAAATCTAGTTAAATAGAAGGAACGTAAATGAATGTACACACGAGAAATTAAACATAAACTTTTGGTACAGCGTTATGATGTCCACTTTTGTTGGCGAGGTAGAAAACTACTAAGATTTGTGTATCCGATTAAGATATAAGAAGGCGACATATAATTCTTTTAGTCGTTCCAAATATAAATATACTAAAACCATTCTTCTTCAACCATTGAGACACCATGCTGGTTGGTATAATAGGGATAAATTATATAATCTGGAGAATGAAACTTTGAAGACTATTAGCATTATGTTGTGTGTTGCTACGGGATATGAAAAAAATCTATAACGAACAACATAGAATATCGCAAAAGGCAATAATTTAGTAATATAGTTTTTTTCCTATAAGACTAAACAATATACTCTATTAAATATTTTGACCGGTGATATAGGGCACTTAAATAATTCCCTATCTGTGATCAGCTAATGTCATGTAAAGAAACCCACAGTTGAACATAGATGCCTTTCACTTACAAGACCATTCATACATTCAATCAGTAGAAGAAAAATCAGATTATCGGGCTGCTTGTCTTTCTGGAACTTTAAAGCCTCCCTTGTGTCTCCTAAGAAAAAAAAAATCAGGCCATCCTTCTCATAGATTCCATTATGCAGCCATCATAGTAAAAACATGAAGAATCATTGGATAAAAGATCAGGCCATTTTTCCTTGACATCAATGCTTGGTCTGTAAATATGACAAGTTTTTTTTTGAAAAATGTGTTGCCTATACACCAAAAAATGAAAAAAAAATAGCTGCCTCGGCATAATTGAATTTCACCAGGAAACAGGAGATATGATCTGTACATGGACTAAAGATCATTTGTCCTCGTCATGTAAATAGTAAGAACATGTACCTTGTTATTGTAGAATGTGTCACAAAATACATTGCTGAGCCAACTATACATGTGGTGGGCATAGGACCTAGGAAGCATTCATCAATAAAGCTATGTAGCTCAAGACGATGACTCGATGAGACAATAGAAAAGATTGTTAACTGAAGTACAATTGCCAAAACAGTTCAGATGAATAAAAACAAATTGTCAAAGATATTCAAAATGCAAATATCTGACATTATCTTCCTGTAATTGTTCATAGCCATAATTTTTTTTACAAGAAATCACTTCCACACCTTGTTGCAGTGCACACCAGGTTTTTTTTTATTTTTTTAACCGAGAGTGGGCACCGGTTCTTGCGAAGCTCTCATCTTTTCGTTGATCCTGTCTCTTTTACTCTGGTACAGGGGACATCAAACCAAATCAAGAACACACCTATGCAAATGGGACCCCAGATCTAAGGGTCTCGAGCCTTACTGCCTTACGACCTTACCTGCTCCGACATGTTGTGGACCTCAGCGGTGAGTATCCTGCGCTTGGACTTCGGCCTGGATGACTATGTCTCATGGACGGTGTGGAAGTTGGCGTCGTGCAAATGCTTTTCGTTTTCTCTCACCAATTTGAACTGAATTTATTCAATCTGAACGCACTGCCAACCGACACCACAGGTTCCTTCTTCTTAACAGCGTATTACCGTTCCAGCCATTGGATGTGGACGCACACCCGCGACGTCATCGATTTTGTCGTTCAGGTGCAGCGCCGCCCCCGACCTCGCCCGCCCATCCCGCTGCCGCCGGCGGCGGCTGGGGTCCACGCCTTTGGCGCCTCCTCGGTGACGTCGCTCACGCCTGTTACCGCGGCCATCGAATGCCTGCTGCGCCTGCGAGTGCGCCACGACGGCGCTATCCTACCACAGAAGGTCCACGAGCTCCCCGTCCACGCCTGCAGCGCCGCGCAAACGGAAGGAGCGACCTTGCATGGATCAACAACTCAAACCAAAAGCACGGATAAGAAATCAAATTGAAGCGGCCGGCGGCCATGCTGCTGTCTGCTGTCTGCAGGATCGGAGAAGGGCCGGAGGCGATTGCGTCTGTTCAACAGAGCAGAGGAAGGATGGAAGGCGATCGTCTTGTGATCGCTCAATTGGAAGCAGATGGAAGGCGCTGCAAGATTAGAGATGGATCCATCTCAAAGCATATATTAGAGATTGATCGACGGCACTCGGTGGAGGGGAGGCGACGACAGGGAGGGGGTTGGGGAGGTGGCAAGGGCAACTGGCCGCGCCGGCGCTGCGAGCGGTAGTTCAGGGGGGGGGAGGGAGGAATGATGGAGAGGGCGAGAAGGAAAGCGCTGATCACGCGAGTGGGGCATGACGCGAAGAAGGGAAGACATGATCGAGTGCGGAAGGAAAGAGATGACGACAACACGAATAGTGGAAGAAAGGAAAGGGGGTGACGTGGAGCAATGCGAGGGCACGTGAGGAGCTAGGGGGTGACGGGGCAGGAGGAGCTAGGGGGAGGAGAGGATTGCGGGCGGGGGCTGGAGTTTCCTTTTGAACCGTGTGGACAACAAGTGTTTTTGGTCGTTTGATTTGCAGTGGACGGTAGGATTTTGAGGGGACGTATGGTGTATCCAGAGAATGTACCATGGTGAGGCCATGGTGAAGCTGGGAGACACGACATCCCTTGCACTCCTGAAGGCAAGTGTTTTTTGGTCGTTTGATTTGCAGTGGACGGTAGGATTTTAAGGGGACGTATGGTGTATCCAGAGGACGAACCATGGTGAGGCCATGGTGAAGCTGGGCGACACGACACCCCTTGCACTCCTTTTACGAGTAGAGATAATATGTACCTTGAATGGAGATTCCAGAGCTTAGGATGACGTCGTCTCCACCGCATCCCCCGTCGCGCGCCCCCTCATCGCGGCAGCGGCGCTGCCATGGCTTGCCAAGCTTCCCCCATCTACCCCCATCCGAAAGAGAGAGGACTCGCACCACGACCTTCCCCGATATGGACCCCGTCCTCGTGTGGCCCTGGCACGTGGGGCTGGTTCCCTTGGACATACAGAAGGATGGGATGCGAAGGGAGAGGAGGCAATCGTGTGTGGCCATGGATCTCGGATGGAGGCCACGGACAGGCAAGGCCCAAGATGGAGGATGACGAAGGCATCATCCAGGAATGGTTTGGCCAGTTGTGGCTCATTCCAAAATCCCCTCCCCACCTCCCTCGCCACCATGATGGAGCTAGGGTTCGAGGGGTAAGCCAGGAGGGACTCATCTGGATCTAGAGATCCCTATGGGACACAAAATCCTTCCAACCCGAAGATTGTCTCCCCGTAGGAGCCGATGACAAGTGGTCAGATCCACCGAAGAAATTTGACTTCGCGGAGGATTGCTAGGGTCGAGGAAGGAGGCAAACCTTCCTCCAAGCTGTGAAGAAGATGGCCGGACACGGAAGAGGTCGCGACCCTCGTCCATTACCGGAGGAAGACTGGGCCTGGAACAACGCCTGGATGCCACCACCCTCTCCATTCTACCAGCAGCTTCCTCCACCGCGGGTACTATCCCAACCCACCCTTCCAGCCGCCACCCTTTCACCCACCCCCCAATCAGCAGCTGCAGAGATATCCGAGGCCAAGACCGAGACAAAAATTGCAGGGCAAGACCTAGAGGGCCAATTCAGTTCCAGAACCAACATCAGGCACCACCGCAACCTCAACAAGCCTAGCCTCTGTATGAATAATCCAAGCAGGATGAGAACAAGCAAGAGGTAGAACAGATCAGCAAATCAATAGACAAAGAAGAAGTCTCTTCTGGTAGTGAGAAGGAGAAGGCAATATTCTGATACAACTGTGGTGAGCCTGACCATTATAGCTCCATTTGCAAGAAGCCTAGCTCTATTTCATTTGTAATAAAAGAGACCATATGGTAGTCAACTGTCCTGAGTGGAAGAAACCACCTAAAGGTGCAGTGTACCTTGGGAGTGCCAACCATGGGCTGGGTTTTCTGCATGTGGATGTAGAGGGTACTGAGGAGAAGTTCAAAACCTGGTCCAACCTTGACAACTGTGGAGTTCTAACTATTGAGGTAGGGGAGATGGAAAAAGAAGAAATCACCCGATGCTTAAAAAGGATGTTTGATAGGGAATGGAAATGGGACCTCAATGCCACATATGAATATAGATACATGATAAGGTTCCCCCCCACCTAGAGAGTGGACAACATTGCTATGGGAGATGTCATTTGGTTCCCCTAAGGTAAAGATGGTGTCATGGCATCACTTAAAACCTGGGATGGTGAAGTCAAACTTGTTGGCAAACTAAAGTAAGAGGGACCCCCCAACTAGAGTGTGTAGACAGTGTTCCAACCAGTTGCTTCTAGTCGGGGCAAACTGACTGATGTGGACTGATACTCATTATTTTCAAGCCACTTTGGAATGGTGAGGCTCAAGATCAAGTGCCAAGACCCCTCCAAAATACCCAGACAAAGGGTGCTGAAACTGAATGATGAGATGTTTCTAATGAACTATAAGGTAAAAGGTTGTGAGCAAGTGCAAGATGGGAAGAGTAAAAAGGATGATGGAGATAATGGAGATGATGGTGAAGGAGGAGATGAAGATCATGATCTAGATTAAGATGAGCTACTTGATGAGGAACCACCAATAAGTCAAGATAGGAATGACCACCCCAGCAGTGGAGCTAGGGAAGATGGCCAGAACCTAAAATCTGTTGGTCAGTCTAGTGGCAGTACAAGCCAAGCAAAAAATGCAAATCAGAGCTCCAAGAGAAACTCTTATCAGGATAACCAATCGGTGTTCAAGGCTTGACAGTCTATCTCTATAATGGGAATAAAAGGGCAGCTAGATGACAACCGAGAAAGTCAATGTTGTGCAAATCTCCTCAGAGCTATGGAATTGGAAGATAAGGACGAAGATGGTGATATGGAGAATGATACTATAATGGAAGAAGATAGGGAATTAATCAACCTACCCAAGGAATGGTCTATGCTTTAACATAGGACCATGTAGGTGAAAATCCCAAAGGACCTCAGAAACAAATCTAGGAGAGTATAACAGGGATAGAAAGATCAACAAGAAGTGGGAGCCTATTCAAGCAGGTAAAAGAAGTGCAAGACTAAGAGATGATGGAAGGACAACTCTTGAAAAAGCTCAGAACTTGAAAAGGAAGGTCAACCTGGAAGACAACCAAGGTAAAAAAAAAACTATGTTTATGCTGTTCTTTCCAAAGAACTCTCTACTTTAGCTTAGTCTCTTGATTTAGCTATAGGTAATGATGCCCCCAGAACACTAGTCAAGTGTTTGAAGAGATCAACATGCTAGATAGACAGAGAAATAGTAGTTTTGTAGACTCTTGTGAGATTCAAGGTTGTAGCAAAACCTACAATAGTCATGTAGAAGTAGAAATAGATCTCATTCAGGATCTAGGTGAACAGGATGTGGCTCATGTTACATAAGTAGAAAAGGTTAAAGTTTGCAAGTTAAATAGCTTAGAAACTGAGGAGAAACAATTAGAGTGGACTGATGTTGCTCCTAAAAAAAGAAACAAGAAAAAAGTGAAATGATAGGGCTTTTTTGGAATATTAGAGGCCTGGGCAAACCTAGCAGAATTCCTGCTCATGTAGATAGGATTAGAAGCAATCATATTGATTTTGTTGGTATAGTTGAGACCGAAAAGAAGGATATTTACAATGGCCTACTTAGATCTTTAACTAGAAATATACCTTTCTAATGGAACTGTCTCCCAGCTACAGGAAGTTTTGGAGGCATTTTAGTAGGACTTAACAGTGATATCTTCACTTAGCACAACAAATATTAGGAAGTTCTCTGTCTCAGTCATTACTCAAGTTAGACAATCACCTTTCACCTGGAAGTTAGTTGTAGTATATGGTAGTCCCTATGAGGAAGGCAAACACGAGTTCATTGATGAGCTCAACAATATCATGCTATCTTGGCATGGTCCTATTCACCTGGGGGAGATTTTAATTTAGTCAGATTTGGCTCTAATAAAAATAACAACACCATGAACCACAGATGAGTTGATGCCTTTAATGACTAGATAAATAGGTGAGGCCTCTTAGAATTTAATCCTAGCAATAGGAAATACACCTGGACCAATAACGAGAAGAACCAAGTTATGGCTAAAATAGATAGATTTTTTTGCCTCCACTGATTGGGATGCCAACTTCCCTTTAACTAGGTTTAAAGCTCTTAACAGACTGCCCAGTGATCACAATCCACTGTTGGTGGATAGTGGCTCAGACCTCAGCAAGCCCAAAAAGAAGTTTAGGTTTCAAAAATGGTGGCTAGAGAAGGACTCCTTTAGTGCTGTAGTGAACAAAGCCTGATCCACACCATGCCCTGAACATAGAAGTATAGATAAATGGCAGTTTGATGTAAGAACCTTTAGAATATTGACCAGGGGCTGGGTTGCAAATGAGGTTGCAACAATGAATAAGGAGAATGTCCAATTAGCTGAAGAATAAAACAACTTAGATCTCAAAGCAGAAACTTCCAACCTAACAGATTCAGAGAGTCTTAGGATGAGAGAAGAGGTAGCAACAGCTTAGATCATCAGAATGCACACCTTTGTGTTCTCCTTGCAGCAACAAGAGTAGAATCCACCAGAAGAGGTAGCAGTGTCTTCTGGCAAAGGGGAGCGTCGTTCCATCCATCTCACTGACTTTGATGCCTCTATGCCATTCTCCTTGCAGAACTCAGAGAATCTACCAAAGTAGTGAATGGCAACAATGGACCAGAAGAGCTAGCTGTGGCACAAAGCGTTATTCGACAACGTCCGATCCGTCGCTTCGGCATTGATGCCTCTCCAACACTGCCCCCGTAGAAGCAAGAGGATAATCCACCATAGGAGATTCTGCTTAGCAACCATGGATCTATCACCGTTTGTCTCCTCGGTGTCAACATGACCAAAAGTCCAGAACAACCAAGGAAGTAGGGAGATGAGTACCAGATCTTCCTGCTAATGTTTTAGGAAACATCAACTTTGCATTTTGAAAGTTCTATATGTTTTCAGGTTAATTTTTCCTCAATAAAATTGTGTGTGTATGTGTGTGTGCCTATTGTATCTCAGTAGAGTTGCGAGTTTTACTTTCAACAAATGTATACATGTTATAGACAATGCTGACAATCCTATCATTGGTCCTATTTCAACCGCTACTTCATCTGCCACTAGCTCATGGTCACTCCCTGTACCTACCATCAATGCCATTACTGCAATCACACGGCAGGATCAAGTGGAGAATCCACTAGAAGAGATAGCAGCAGTGGCACCTGGAAACCGCAACAACCAAACCATTAGGATTTTCAGTTTCAATATTGTGCTCTCCTCACAGCAACAAGAGCAAAATGCACCACAAGAGGTAGCAACAGCTGCACCTAGCAACCGCGGCGGTCGCACCATCAAAATTATCGGGTTCCACACCTTTGCATTCTCCTCGCAGCAACAAGAGCATAATCCACCAGAAGAGGTAGCAGCTTCTTCTGGCAAAGGGGAGCGTTGTTCTATCCATCTCACTGACTTTGACGACACTGCGCCATTCTCCTTGTAGAACCCAGATAATCCACCAAAGTAGTGAATGACAACCATGAACTAGAAGAGCTAGCTACGGCGCAAGACAATATTCGACAACATTCGATCCGTCTCTTCGGCTTTGATTTCACTCCAGCACTCCCCTCGTAGAAGCAAGAGGAGAATCCACCAAAGGAGATTGTGCTTAGCAACCATGGATATCTCACCGTTTGTCTCTTTAGTGTCAACATGGCCAAAAGTCCAGAAGAACCAAGGAAGTAGGGAGAGGAGTACCAGATCTTCCTGCTAGTGTTTCAGCAACACGAGCAGAATGCACTAGATGAGGTAGCAACAGCGGCACCTAGCAATCGTGGTTGCCGCCCCATCAAAATTATCGGGTTCCACACCTTTGCATTATGCTTGCAGCAACAAGAGCAAAATCCACCAGAAGAGGTGTTGACGCCTTTTATGGTCAACACACGAGAGCGCTAGATTGCGCTGATCGTGAACGTATCAAATTGCTGCTGGACGACAGGAGGTTAGACCGCCTGTACAGGGAGTGAGACCGCGTCACAAGGGGCCAGACCGCTCGTCACTGGGAGTCAGTCTGTCTCTTGCTGTGGTGCCACGAAATCGATCGTTCGATGGATAACTACCACACTTTCGTGGTGGTGGACGGCTAGGTTTATGAGCAAACCAACAAAGAGATAATCAACACACTTTTGTGGCGAAAAACGACTAGTTTACGAGCAAACTAGAAAAGGCCGTCGATGCTTCCGCTCGGGAGGGACCCCGTTAGGGCGTGGACATCGCCGGACATGCCCTAGGTCGACCAGCAAAACTTAGGATGCCATCAGTGGCCATGGAGATCATGATGGACAGCAAGGGAGGTTGGAAAAAATTAGGGTTTGAAGGTAAAAGGTAAAAGTGAGTTTCGATTGGATTGGATTCCTCTCAATCGGCCATAGCCCTTTATATTGATAGGGTGGGGAGGTCTGTACCCGTGGGGAGTCAATTACATAAGAAAATCCCATCAAATACAACTCTAATTCGGATTAGGACTGCCATAGGCGGTCTAACCTCATGTACAGGCGGTCTAACCAGCTGGGTGCAGCACTGGTTCTTGCTAGAGCAATAACTCCCTCATCCGAACTCCAAATCGGGCACATATTGTGATGTCCCTGATGTAAAAATGTAGAAAGCACCTGTAAAACAGGATAAAAAGGGGAAAAGTGGTGTTAGAATTCAAAAATTCATCTAAATTCAAATTTATTCAAAAAAACAAAGGTCTTTTGACACCCAACTGAAATCTCGAGAATTTTATACTAAACTTGAAAATCTCCAAAAATAAAAGTTGTGTGTCATCACAAATAAGGCCTAATCACTGTTTGGAACTTTTGAAAATTTTGTAGTTTAGCCCCTCAAAAACTCGAAAAACAGTTCTGAATACCTTTTTGAATTTGGGTTGTTTGAGCTTGAAAGATTTGAAATTTCAGGTTCACCCCGAAAAGAAAGTTGCGTTCCACATCTCAAATTCCAACTTTTATTTATACACTTTTCCAAGTTCAGTTCAAATTTTTGGAGAAAATTCAAAAGGGGCAAAGGAGCTCCACGGGGCGCCTGACAGGCCCCTGGCGCGCTCTGCGCCTGGCCGGAGTCCGGCCGCCACGTGGCCGGCGTGCGGTGGAGGCCGCGCCGGGCCGGCCGAGCCGTGGCGGCCGCTGGCGTTTGTCCTCACGCGGTTGTCCGGCTTCCTCCCGTACGGTCACGTCGAGCGTTGGCGCCGTTTTGCCCTGGCGAGAGCGTTGGACGCCATCATGGCGGGCGGAGCGCCGCCGTTGGCCGCACGCTCGCGCGCGTCGCGCAGAGCCGCTCCACGGCGATTCCTTCCCACTACGCGCCAAGGAGCACTGTAGAGGATCCCCCAGCGCCACGCCACGATCTCCTTCGCCCAATCGAGCCGCTCTCGCGCTGCCCGAGCTCGCGCCGCACTCATGGCGGTCTGCTCGCGTCGAGCCGTGCGTGCGCACGCTCCCAAGGCAGCTCAGTGCCTCTCTAGCGTGCCAACGTACTCCACCGAGCCCCTCACCCCCTCTCCTAGCTCGCACACTTCACCATTTCACTTCCCCACGCTCGCTCCCGTCGTCTTCAACCTCCGGCCCCGCAGACCGAGCTTGCTTCCCGAGTGAAATTCACCCTCATCCCTCCACCAATCCCAAATCCCTCGCGCACAGAGATAGACCACTTCCCTAGCTCCCATTTCCCCCACTTCTCGCGAGCTCTCCCCAACTCTCCGGCGAGAAATCGGATTTTCCCCCAAATCCGCATTTCCGGCCGCCGGAGCACGCGCACGTCGAGCCCCTACTTCGAGCCCTCCCCGAGGTCAACCAAGCATTCCAATAGCTTCGCCGAGTCCCACTGGTGCTCACAGACCCCTCAAACCCCGCTGTGAGCCACTCACTTCGCCGGAATCGAGCCCGCGGCGGCCGCACCGCCACCGCACGTCGCCGGCGAACTCCGAGCTTCCCCCGGCCTCCCAACCGCCACCAATCGATTTGTGGTGAGCCACTGGTCCTTTTCCCCCACTTCCCCGACCCTCTCTCGCCGTCGTTTGGCCGGCGCAACTCCGGCGACGAGCCGAGGACCTAAGTTCGTCTTCTTCCTTTTTCCAGGGTTCCCAGTGAAAAAGGCAGGGACCTGTTCGCGAAGTTTCAAAAGATTCAAGGGCCGGCGCGTAAAAAGATTCTTAAGTTTAAACCTTTTCCCGAAAACTTGTAAAATCCACCTAAAATCGTATAAAAATCAGAAAAATGCACAAAAATGCTCCCTTGACTCGTGAGATTGTAAACTCCAATCTCATGTTAGCATGTATGTACTTTTGGTGAACCGTTTTTGAATTAAAATTCAAACTATAAAATTAGAAACTTGTGCACCAATTCAAATCCTGAGCTCCGCTAGGGCTGAGCTTTGGATATGTTGTTTGCAGTGACGTTGGACACCTTTTGTCCAAAGGGGACCTAAAAATATGGACTGTAGCTTCAGTTATGAATTAATTTGTGATTCCTGTCTTATTGCAGTCCTGAAATTATCAAAAATAATCCCTACAGCTAAAAATCACCATTTTTCTCCTGAGGCCTAAGAACTTGTTAGCGCATCTGATAAAAATACAAAACTTAATTTTTGCCCTGTTTAGACTAGCAAATAAATATATATGTGTTTTCGGATAGAAAATTGTTGAGGACTGTCCAAAGGTTATTTTGAGCCACCACTTGGCCAGAGCCCTCCTTACACTCATGACTAGCTCTGGTAGGAAAATTATCTGATTTGGAAGTATTTTCGATTTTACATGAATTTATCTTTTTTCTTTAAGCAGCAGTTTATACTATTTTTAATAAATTCTATGTAGCTCAGTTTTAGCTAAATTTTGGAGTGAGCCTAACTCTTATACTCCAGTAGCTGTCATAAAGTTTGTAGATAAAAAGGATGAACAGAAACAGAGAAACAAAAATGAGAAGAAACTAGGGTAGAATTGAGTTATAAAAAGGAAATAGACCATTTTGATAATTAATTAAAATGAAACATGGAAAGTCTAAAATTACAGAACAGCACCCAAACCTCAAAATAATAAATAGGAATTCTTTTATATGTGCATATAATCACCATCATAGATACGTAAAATTTTCCACACCCCTCCTCTAATTTTGTGAAGGAGAAAGTAGTACACTAGCATGTCTAGGTGAATATGGCCTTCAAGGCCTTGGTTTTGGATCAACTAGGCAGCCGCTATAAAGTTATGCATCTCATGTAGAAGGCGCTATTGCGGACGACTTCTATCATCTCATCCCAGCCAACGGAGAAGGCATCCCGGAGAGCGGTGCCAACGAAGTACTAGTCGACCCGGAGGCTAACATTCAGCTAGCGCAAGAAGGCAAGCCCCGGAGCATAACCTAACTTTTAAAGTTTATGCATCTATGAATTAACTATGCTTGTGCATTTACGTTTCAAGGAGTTGATTGAATACCTTAGTTGCATAATTCTAGTACCTATGACTTGCAACACTAGTATGAAAGGATCGATAGGGCATTGCTTTAGGTCCGTTACAAGTCGAGTGATTTCCTGTCACTCGCGAGACATATGAGTTGTTTGTCTTTACTTATGTTGGAATCATAAGGATGGACGGGCGGGATGGTAGATGTAGATCTCCCGTCCGTATATGATAATTGATTTAAGGTCGAAACGTGTGGTTCTGTGTGTCAAGTTTTTGAACGTACCACATGCATGCCGATATATGGGAATCGGTAAGCCCGGTACCAGATTAAAGCAGCTAGGGCCGATAGCCATCTCTCCTTGGAAACTTTTGTTTCCCCTGCCGTACACTTGTGGATATATGCGTGATGCTGTGAGTGAAGCAATAAACCTTTATCCTTAGGAAGTGGACCCGGTTCCGAATTGTGGATCGATGGGAAAGGTTGGGAAGTGCTTGTACCTTTTATAGCAAGCATTGTCCGTGTGTGTTGGGTTTCCCCTGGCCAGGTAGCAAAATTTGGTTCGAACTGTCCGCTTCTCGCGGTTAATGAGACTGCTTGACCGCTGTGCTGCATTGAGTAATAAGTGGAACTATGAGAATGATGAACTTGTTGTATGAATTAAATTGTATGGCACCACTTGTATGCTTAGAGAGGATGCTAATCTAGAATGGTTAAATCTACTAGAATATGATGCTAAAACCATGAAAGCAAGGATCTACTCTTAGTTGCTTTTTGGCAAACAAACCCACCAGCCAAAAGCCTCTCATGTCTAGATGTCGGTGATGTAGTTTTCACCCGACAGGTAAGCCTTGCTGAGTACTAGTATACTCAGCCTTGCTTGTGGCTTTTATTTACAGGTACTGTGATGGATGTGGCAGTCGATGCCATCACTTGGCCTACCCAGGTTCCCCCTGGATGGCACGCGAGTTGGTTCCATCCTCTGCCGAGGAATGGGAGGAGTAGCACCGTGGCAGGCTTCATCATGGTGTTACTACGCATCGTCGCTAGTTTATTTTTCCGCTGCAACGAACTATTTATTCCGCTGCAATGAACTTGATACTCTGATTTAAATTTCAAACAGTGGTTTGTAATAACTTTATGACACTATTTATGTATGATGAATTTGTGGAATGTTGTAATCTCTGGAACTCACCTTCGTGTGGGCGCGCGTGTTGTTTCGATCGAGAAAGTACGTGGTTAAATCGGGTTTAATCCGACGGCGCTCCAGCTTATTCCGGATTAAGTGCCTGACGGCTTGATTAGCGGTCCAGGGGTACTTAACATGGAATAATTTCGGAGTGGTCCGCCATACATATGCATTTTGATCATCTCGACGAGTCCAACGCAATGGTGGAGTCCAATTCACATTTTGAGCACTTTCATACAGGCGGTTAGATCAGCCCCTACAGGCGGTCAGACCTCCTGTCGTTTTACCAGATCGGCTATCGGGCACAACCGGCCTAGCCTTATCGGTTTGCTGCAACTTTTGGTCATCAACATTATGCCCCCTATTTCTTGGTAAAGCTCTGTGTATCAAGAAACAATTATCATAATTCAAATTGCATAGGAGTAGTGTCGAGCACAAGCGCATAAAGCATGCCTCTCTCATGTTGTATTAGTCAAATAAGCCTGACTACATGTTACCTCGGCTGTGTATTTTGAAAATAATGACTCAAGATCATTTTTACACATGTAAGATATTGTGAATGCATAAAGTGACCAAATTGCAATAATGTCAATTGGTCTTTGCAACACATCTCAAATTGAACATGAAGAAAGACATAACATCTCAATAGCATTCACAAATCACTTTAACCATATGAAGTGAAGTGAATAATCAGCCAAAAAGGTAAATATAACAAAATTACCTCGAAGCCGGTAAAGGCCAGATTACTCTTGCATCCCCTTTGCTTATTTCCATCATGTCTTTCGATGCATTTTGAATTATGAAAATATTCAACAAACCTTTTCCAGCTACTTCCTTCGGCCTTACCAAGTTATAAAACTCCAATAGTCGAAGTAGTAGACACTTTGTTCAAACCTGCCCACTAGCGATTAGACTGGATGTCAACGGCGGTTGGACCGGTCATGGCGGTGGAACTGGCTATCAATGGCGGTCAGACTGGCACATCTAGAATAAGCCCTCTAATTTTGCTAAACATTGGTCTTTCCTCATAAAAATGCCTGACTCGATGCTCACTATTCCAGGGCTACAAATCTGAATTTTGATGTCTAGAAGTATGATAAATAAGAATACTCCACTAGGGATAAACATAAAACATCTAATGACTCATGTGAACATAAGTACTTGTTGCACCACCAACAGTAAGCCATTATGTGTTCAGGAATGCTTTTCACCCATGAATGTAAAATCTTTAACCCGAATATAAAATTCTACATTCGGCTCGATCATTGATGCAAAACACTTAAATCGGCCAAATATTCAAAGCATCCTTATTTAGTGAAACAAAGACAACACCAGTGTTTTTGAAAACACTTTGCAAGACGATTTAGTAAATATAAACTTCATGGTGAAAAGTCACTCCTTTTTCCAATGCCTTGCCCCCGAGCATTGAAGACATACAAGTAATCACTCATCGGGAAGCTTTCCACTTTAGGACGATGACCAAAGGCACTCACCGACGTATATGTTGCCAAGGACGACATAAATATCATCCATATGAATCCATATGTAAGAGTATGCACAATCGAAACAAAGTGTAGAGAGAGATATAAATAATGAACTTAGAGTCTTCTCTATGAACTGAGAATTTCAGCTTTTGTAAATTAAGAGCAATGCATATTGCAATTAATTATATATATGAAAATTTGGTGGATCAAAATAAGAACATGAGGGATAACCATGCATACCTTAGGATGAATTCCATAACATAGGCATATATGGCATTTGAAAACCAAATGGATGATGCAATGACCAATAATTTCGAAGATTCGGTGCAAACCTTGTATTTGAAGATAGTCTCTTGGACCTCCTCTTCTCCTTCAATTGTGTTGCACCTTTTGCTTGAACATCATCCTTGACTGGAGTACAAATGCTTCATTTAGGAACCCATGCCATGCCCTTCTTTCTCAACTCTTGAGCACTAAGCTCTTGTAGCTTCTTCTTCTGCCAATTCGATAAATGAAGTGAACGTCCCGATTTTGTTTCAGCCTTGTACAACAACACCTCATTCTTACCTTTTGGCTTCTTCACCTTCTTTTGTTCCGATTTGGCACTTAGAGGATCAATGGAAATTTTCTCCTCTCCTTTACCATCACTAGCCGAAGTGTCTGACACATTAATCAACTCTTTACTAACTGAATTTAGATCTGAACTTTCATCCTTGCACCCATCCTTTTTCACCACATAAACTTGCTTGACAACATTTTTCTTGTTTTGAACTCTAGACCGATCTTTTTGATCAAAACGGTCATTCTTAGCATTGGTTGCCTTGCACATGATGGTTCTTGCGGAGCTGCATACTCTACATGATATGGTCTGAAATATGAAGGAGTATGTGCCCATGAATTATCCCACCTCCATGATGAATAAGGATAAAAATTGGTGGGATGTGGAGCATATGGAATTGGCATTGATGGCCCTGAAGAAGAATATAAATGCTGCTGAAAGAAAACTCTTTCTTTGCCAATTCCAATTACCAGAAATATGTTTAGGAGGCAATCTTGATGATTTAGCATCACTTGACCGATTAGCACGCTTGGCCTCATTATCTTTTTGATATTTAGCCAGAAGTTCATTGAAAGTGAGCTTCGGCCTTTTGCCCTGGTGCCTAACATGGTCTTTACCTCCATCCACTTTAGGATGTTCAGATTTAGACATAGGTGGATTTCTTAGACCTGAACCGACCTGATCAATTTCGGAGATCGGTCTTCCCTGTTGGTGACAGGCGGTCAGACCTCCTGTCGCAGGTGGTCTAACCTTACAGCCAGTCAGACCCCCTGTCATAGGCGGTCTGACCTCGTGTTGCAGAATAGCTGAAGCAACATGATCTTGATCCGATGGAGAAAAATTCATTTGCCCCTAGTAACCTCTGGGATTTTAATAGGTTCATCGTCCTCAATAGTTGCTTGAACTTTCAAATCATGGACGATGTCCTTCTCATCACTTGGGAGGTTTGAATCTTTCTCTTTGGCAATTGAAATAGGATCTTCATATAAATTGCCTAACTTCAACCGATTTACTGACCCTTTGCCATCAAGACCAATTGAAGCCAACTGGTCATCCTCTTGTGTTTGAGAAAATCTCAATCGTCCAATGTTAATGGCTGATTGTATGAATTGACGAAACATATTAAAATCACTAGTATTATGACCAAAAGAATTATGCAACTTGCAATATTTTCGATCCTCTAACTCAAGAGGTGATGGAATAACTTTGTGATCAACTAGCTTAATAAGATGGTTCTCTAGCAAGATATCAAATAAATCATCACACAAAGTTAAATCAAAGGTATACTTCATTTTCTCTACATGATGCTTTTGTGGAGAAGGTTTTAAGGCCAAGCAAACGAACGGTTCAGATTTACTATCGACCCATTCAGCTATACCTTTCTTTTCACTTCTCATAGCCGATGCTTTGGAATTAATTGCCAAATCACCACCGGCCTTCATAATACTTTTTGGTTTGTCTTTTCTTAGACCCAGAATGACCATAAGCAAACCGTGTAGAGAAAAACTTTGGCAATAATGATGGAGAAAATTTAAATGCAAAAACATTGTTGTTATCGGTTTTCCTAACATTTACAATACAATGACTGACACAATCTGAACTCATGCTACTTTTAACAAGTAATTATTCTCCTCAATCGATCTCTTAGAAATATTCATGATAGAATCACTAATAGATGAATCAATTAAAGAAACATGATCTGATTGGGAATCACTTGTAAAGTACACTTTGTCAAATATGTTGGAGAGACATGGAACTTTGATGTAGATGGTGTCATACTTCTTCTCTTGATGACAGCCCACATCCACATCCTGCATAGGCCGGTTTGACTGGCTGTTGCAACCGATCAGATCGGTGTTCCCAGGGCTGCTGGAAAACACCTTCTGTCGATATGCCAATGCCTCCTCCTTTCTTCTAGACCCATGGTGATTAATGTCACTAGTGAGTCTTTGTTTAGCCTGAAGTTGTTGCTTATTTGTGATGTGAGAACCAATAAATAAACACACAATACCTTCGACTTTAGAAAAATCAAGAATAGCTATTTTCTTAGTCTTGTCATTATTTTGTACAGCCAAACATGTTTCTTTTGATAGAACAAATTCAGACCGTTCGGTTGTTACAATAACCGAACTATTGTTTAAATCTGAATTATTCTCCTTTTCCTTATTCATTCGGTTTTGAGCCACTTCAGCTCTAATGTGAACTTGAGAAACTGAATAATAATCACAGTTGTTGATTTTCTCTCTAATAGAAGATTTTAAACCTTTAAAATATAAATCAGCAAGGTCAACATCGGAAATCGACAAATTAGAGCAACAATTTTTATTTTCTTTGAATCGTCTTGAGTATTGACTAGCCGATTCACCTTCACCCTGTTGAATATTATAAAGGTAGATATGATGTTTGAGAGTAACTGACCTGATAGCTAGAATTAGCGTGACCAATCTTCTCATTAACCGGCAAGTTTTGTGATGAAATCACATATTGTGAATTTGCCGTAGATGAATAAATAAATGGAACACTTTGCTGAATATTACTAGAATTATCAATATGCGGTGTTCCATAAAAACTGGTCAAACTCACCATGCTAGCTTGGCCTTGATAGTCACTCATCGGCCTCTGAACTTGTTGTATAGCCGATGCGTGAGAATGAATAGGTGCATGTTGTATGTTGCTAGTAGCATTGAAATTTAAAGCTTGCATATTATTTGACAATGGCCTTTGAGCATAACATTCAGAATTACAATTTGCATAAGTAGAACAATCCGAATAATTATTAGCCGATGCAATATGCCTACTATTATCATATCTAACAACATCAACATGAGAATTCATGTTACTTGCAAAATAACGATTAGACATAGGCGATGTATTTGCAATTTGTACCTTTGGCTGGTCATAGTAATATAGTTGTGGAACATAAGAATAACCTGCCATAATAGGTCTTGATGCTCCTGATCTTGTAATAAATAAATCAAGATATTTTTGATGATCCAAGCAACCAATGACCAATACTTTGCCTCTCTTTTAATCTTCAATCTGCAGTAGGAAGCAAAGAAAATACAATGCAATCGGCTTGGGCAGCCTAATCCAAAGTTAGTGACTATAGATGCAATCGGTCCAAAAAGGCCAGGTCCAACTATAACGGCGAATCAAATAGTCGATCAATTAAGTATATGGCTCGGGATTGATAGAACGGTTTGGGCAGCCTGATATTTCATTCCCCAACGGAGTCGCCAAAATGTGTTGAGACCTTTTATGGTCAACACACGAGAGCGCTAGATCGCACGGATCACGAACGGATCG
>JACEFO010002984.1:0-101185 GCA_015342445.1 Digitaria exilis
TTTCGTTCGAGATTTTTTTTTGGCGAGGTTACTTTTCTGACCTCGACCTTTGGGTGTTTTTGCTCAGGCTTTCTTTTTGTTGAGGGATAATATGTCCCATCCTCGACCTCGAAACTATTTTGTTCGAGGTCTCATTTATTGCGGAGTTATATTTCAAACCTCGTCCTCGAGTTATTTTTGCTCGAGATTTTCTTTTTGCGAGGTTATATTTCCAACCTCGTGTCTCGAGCTATCGTGCTCGAGGTCTTCTTTTTGCCAGAGGTTATTTTTCAACCTCGGCCTCGAACTATTTGTTCGAGGTCTTCTTTTTGCGAGGTTATTTTTCAACCTCGCCTCGAACTAATTTGTTCGAGCTCTTCTTTTTGCGAGGTATTTTCAACCTCGGCCTCGAACGATTTTGTTCGAGGTCTTGCTTCAACCTCGGCTCCGAACTATTTGTTCGGAGTTATTTTTCAACCCGCCTCGAACTATTTTGTTCGAGGTCTTCTTTTTGCTCAAGTGCTTTTAGGGAATCTCCTTTATCGCATTTTTTTGGATCAGATTTACATAGGGTTCGCCTTTTCATTAAAAACCTCACCTCCAGTTTCCTGGAGCCCCTTGTGAGGAAAGAGTACGACCTTTATTTTTGATGAAAATAAAGTGAAAGAGGTGCTTCGTATTTGTGCTTATAGTTCTGCACATTTACGAGGTTGACCTTTACAAAAGAACCTAAAACTTGGAAAAAACTATACAGCTTTATTTGTTTCGGTTCTAGTCTATAGTACTTGCGAAGTTGTCCAATTCACGAGTGTGGTAATTCTTCTCCATTCTCGGTGGACAGATGATAAGCCCTGGCCTCGAGCTTTGGTACAATGTATGGTCCTTCCCATTTCTCCTCGAATTTGGAATAAGTCTCAGCGTTATGCTTCTTTTAGATTACTAGGTCACCCTAACTCTTGATCTCTTTATCTTCGCTTTTGGGTCGCGCCACTTTCGTGTTGCCTTTATATTGATTCGAGATTATGTGAGGCAACCAAGTCGATCGACCTTCGATTAGGTCCTTTTCCACCATTTCTTTTTCACCTTCTCACTTGTAAGTGTTACCTTAGTGTTTTGCCTTGATTTCTTCTGGAACCATTTGCTTCAGCTTCCGTTATAGCAGTCTACAAGAAGGAGTGTCGAATTAGATTGCTCTGGATTCCTGTGGTACTTATGTGACCACTACTGCGATTTGGTCCAGATCGTCAATCCACTTTCCCTTTTTGTTGGTCGTGCGAAGAGCATCTTCCATATCCAGCTGAAAATGATGCCTGGCTCTTGCAACTGCCGCCGTATTGATTGCGGATGGAATCACACGATGCGCTACTTCACTTTGTTCCCATTGTTATGCAAAAATCTCTGAATGATTCGTGTCGAATTGCTTTCCACTTGTCTACCGTTATTTCTTTGGTACCCGAATCTACAAATGATGTGTATGCCAGATAAAGAACTTTTGGTATTGTAGCGCAGGTTATCGATGCTAGGGCTTTTGCTTCGATGTCCACTTTGTGAAATATTCCGACGCAAACTACTGCGATCTGCAGTTTCCTGAGCTGTTGAGAGGCCCCTAACCAAGTCATTCCCCATCTTGCAATAGCCAAGAAGTGTGATGAGCTGTAACAGTGAGCACGAATCCTTTGATTGTTGCGTTCTTTTGACATGCTTCGCATTTCTTTGCTACTTCGTACTGCATCTCTTATCATTGTTGGCCCAAAAATCCTTTGCCTTCACTGCGTTTTGATGCGAGAACTCTTGGACCAATATGTGTTCCGCATATCCCTTCATGTATGGCTTTAGTATTGCCCATTCCCCCCCTTTGGTTCTTTTGCGTATGCATTTTACCATGGTGCTGATATCCCCTTCTTGTACAGCTCTCCTTGTATTATCTGATACCCCTTTGCTCTTGCTGGTATTCTCTTGGCCTCGCTTGCTGAACAGGGTGTGAAATTGTTTTGTTAAATGTGCCCATGATTGGTGCTCTCCAATCTTCCCAGCAAATGTTGTGCCAGATGCTGCCTTTTCTGATTGAGGAATTGGTCATGACCTCGTAAATTACATATCCTCAGTAGTTCTTCCTTCTTTGCTGCTTTCTTAAGCTAAGTCATCAGCTTCGTTGTTGTACGTTTCTGTGGATATGCTCTACCGTGAATCCTTTGAAGTTTTCTCCATCTCTCTGACCTCTTCGAGGTAATCGATTAGTTCTGGCTTTCTAGCTTCGCTATCATTTTTCGATGTGGTCCCTTGCTATTTTCGAGTCTGTCTTCACAATGAACCTTTGTTTTCCTAGTGATTTTCATTTCCGTAGCCCTAGCAGGAGTGCTTCGTATTCTGCTACATTATTTGTGACTTGAATCTCTTGATTGCTGAATTCCAACTCGTGCAGCGAATCTTGTTTTGATTCCCGCCTGGTGAAACCAGTATTGCGAGATCGCTGCACCTTTGTTACAATATGCTCGTCACAATAGACTGTCCATTGTTTTCATCTTCGTCCAGATTTTCATGCTTTGGAGAGGTCCAGTCTGCTACGAAGTCAGCTAACACCTGAGATTTGATTGCATTTTCGTCTTACGAATTCAATATTGAATCCAGATAGTTCTGCAGACCATTTGCTGATCCTATTCGAAGCTTCTCTGTTGCAAATAGCTCGGCTAGAGGTTTGTAGGTGACGACTGTAACTTTGTGAGCTTCGAAATAATGCCTGAGTTTTCTTGATGCCATGAGCAATGCATATGCAATTTTTCGAGTTCCGAGTATGACTTCTTGGCTCCAGATAATGCTTCAGAAACGAAATAGGCTGGCAACTGCTTCAGAATGCCTTCGATTTCGGTTTCTTGTACTATTGCTGCGCTTACTGCTGATTCTGATACTGCAAGGTAGAGGAGAAGGTCTTTCCTTGTGCTGGTGGTGATAATTTGATCATTGTCGCAAGGTATTGTTTTAGCTCTCTGAATGCTTTCGATTGTTCTTCGCCCCAGTTGAATTTCTGTGCGTGTCTGAGAGTTTGAAGAAGGGAAGGCTTCGCTCGGCTGCTCTTGGTACGAATCTGTTTAGAGCTGCGATTCTGCCTGTCAATTGTTGCACTTCCTTAACCGTTTTGGCTCCTCCATGGATGCCAAGGCTTGCACCTTGTCTGGGTTAGCCTCGATTCCTTTTGATGTTACAAGGCACACCCCAAATTTTTCCTTTGGTTACTCCGAAGACGCATTTTTCTGGATTTAAGCTCAAGTTTTGACATTCTTAGATTTGTTGAAGGTTTCCTCGAGATCTTTGATGTGATCCGTTCTTTTGATGCTTTTTACGACGAGGTCATCCACATAAGCTAACATGTTTCTGTCAATTTGTGAGTTGAAGACTTTTTTGGTCATTCTTGAGAAAGTTGACCCTGCGTTTCTCAGCCCCTCTGGCATTCTGACGAAACAAAAAGTTCCGAAAGGTGTTATAAAGCTTGTCTTCTCCTCATCCTCTTGTTTCATCCAAACTTGGTGATATCCTGAAAAACAATCTAGCAAGGATAGAATCTCGCTGTTGGCTGCGTCATCAACGACACTATCAATTCTTGGTAGAGGAAAATCATCTTTTGGGCAATGCTTGTTTAGTGTTGTGAAGTCAATGCACATCCTCCATTTTCCGTTTTTCTTCTTTACTGGGATAGTATTCGCCAACCACTCTGGGTATTGTACTTCTCTGATGACTTTTTGCCTTTAATAGTCTTTCCACTTCGGATTTTATTCCTTCTACCTTCTCATCGACATTTTTCTCAATTTTTGTTTTCTTGGCTTGTCTTCGGGTTTATGTTGAGACTATGCTCAATTATGGTTCTGCTGACACCCTTTAGATCTGCAGCTGTCCATGCGAAGACATCTTTATTCTTTCTTAAGAAAGTTATCAAATCCTCCTCTTCTTGGGGGAAAGGTCTGCTCCGATTTATGACCTCTCTTCCTTCGACTCCTGGTTCGAGAGAGACTCGCTTGGTGTCTTGTGCTTGAATGGCCTCTTTTACTTTTTCCACTCTGTGTTGCGGTGGCTTCTTTTCGATTGGTTCTGCTTGAGCTTCATTGCTTTTTTTGTTTCGTTTCTGCCTGCAAGAGGTTGACGTTTTTCTCGCCTGGGGTAATCCCTTGCTCGATGTCCCTTGCGACTTGCTGGTTTCCAAATACTGTGATTACTCCATTTGATGCTGGAAGTTTCATGCATAGATATGCTGTCGTACAATAGCTTCGAATGTATTGAGAAACCTCTTCCGAAAATTGCGTTGTAAGGGTAATACATGTCAACTACGTCAAAAGTGATTCGCTCTATTCTGGGATTACTCAGGTCCCCCAAAGTTACCGGTAGTTCGATTTTTCCTAAGGCCCGGATTCTTTTCCTCCGAAACCAATGAGTGGAGTTTCTGATGGTTGTAGCAAACTTCTGCTGATGTTCATTTGGTCGAAAGCACTAGCGAAGATAATATCAGCTGAACTGCCATTGTCTATCAGTATCTTTGTTAGCTCCCAGCCTGCTACATTTGTTTCGATGACCATGGGCATCAGTGTGAGGATAACACTGGAGTTTGAGATCCTGCTCGGTGAAAGTTATTGGCACATGCGACCAATGGGTTTTTATCACTGGACCATTTGGTAGTTATTGCGTGCACTCTTCTAAAGTAGTCTTTTCTTTGTCTTTTGCTCTCGAAATCAACTGAAGATCCTCCAGCTATTGGCAGGATCATTCCACGAGAAGGAATGGGACCTTTGGCGGGTGTTGAATTTGGTGCTGGAGCTGCTTGCATCACAGTTTCATCTTTCTTGCTGCTGTGGATTGAATTGAGCTGTGCGCTTGTTGATTTGATTCGGACTGGGTTTGATGCCAAGCCAAACGAGGCTGATGGTATGTTGAAAAGGATTCTGAATTCGTCGGGAGTTGTATCTGCGGATTTGGCGTATTATGGGTGGTGCACTGCCAAGAATTTGTTTGGACTGCGCGACCTTGATTGTTGTTTTGATTTCATTTCTTGCTTTACTCTGATGGTTATGGGACATCTCCCTGTGCTGTGATCTGGGTTTTCGCCATGGAACTGACAGAACCAAGATCGAGATTTGGCTTTCTTGTTGGCCTCGGCCTCTTCCACGGCCTCTGCCTCGTCCGCCTCTTCCTCGTGTGGATGAGGAGTTGAAGTTTTGCTTCGCTGCATTTGGTTCGTTATTGTGTTGACCGGTCTCGTTTTCTATGTGGAAAACTTGGGTTGGTCTGTTGTAGTTCTGCTTTTCGTATGCGGGCTGCTTATAGTTTCCGTTTGCTTTTCTGAGCATGGCTCTTTCGTTGATTCTTCTCCTGTGATCATCGTCTGATCTACAAATTTTCCATCTCGTGGAAGAGTTCATGGAGGTTCCTTGGTTTGTTTTTGACGAATTCAGATGCGCATGGCCCTGGTCCCAACCCGTGAATGCATGCATCAATTGCTATGGAGTCTGGGATATCATCTGTTGGCCTTTAATTGAATGAAACGTTTGAAATACTGAGCTAATGGTTCTCTTTCCTCTTGTTTGCATGCGAATAAATCTCCCGTGGTTAGCAGTTGCCTATTGAATCCTTGGAAGTTTTGAAGTACTTTGGCCTTGAGCTGTTCCCAGCTGAAAATGGATCCTGGACTTAATCTCGTGAACCATGTGAGAGCCCTGTCCTTCACAAGCTATGATGAATGATTTTGCGAGAACTAGCTCGTTTCCTCCTGCTGAGGCTACAGCAACTTCGTAGCTCATCAGAAACTGCCTTGGATCACAAGTACCATTGTATTTAGGCAAGGTGATGGGCTTGTACGAAGTTGGCCATGGTGCATTTTGAAGGCCTGGAGATAACGGTGAATTCGAGTCGAAGCTTCTGAAACCTGTGTTGCAATTTGTTGCCTCGGTGTTGAATTCTCTCTCGGGCTCTTGAACAATTTCTTTGCTCGTGTTGAGCTCGGCTTTGGAGTCTCTGGAGCTCGTTCTTAGCCTCTGCAATTTTTCGTTTTTCCTCGGCTTCGTTTCTCTGGTTCTCTGCTTCTTTCAACAGGGCTTCTTTTTCTTGTTTAAGCCTTTCGATTTCTTGTAAGAGTTGTTCGAGGCTAGCTTCTTCTCGATTTTGGTTATCATTAGTGATGCCTGGTTCTGGTGCAACTTGTCGTTCATCGTTTTCTCTTTCAGTTTCGTGAGCTTTGGAGGTCCGTGGATTACCGGACCGTTGCTTTTTCTTTGGTGGCATCGTGAGTTTTGATTTCGTTCCTAACACGCGGTCGGCGCCAACTGTTGTAACACAGTTTTTCTTGTATTACAAACAGTAATAAAGTCACGGTTGACTTCTTTTTCGTTCCTTCAAAAAATTGTCCTCTACAGTTACTGTTGACCTGCTATTTATAGGGGTCAACCTCGTATATTTACAAGACCGTTACTTCCCGCCAGAAATCCTATACATATTCTAGCTTTTAGATGACCGTTACTTCCCGCCAATCTTCATCTTAACCTCGTCGCAGGTGATAGACTCGCTTCAGCATCATCACATTTCATGACCAACCTCGCGATATAGTCTTCTTCGCCTTGACTTCTTCGGTCCTGCTTCGAAAAGACTTTAACCTCTTCGAATTAGCCTTCACACTTGTCAGTTTCGTCTTGACTCCTCTAACTTTGCCTGTAACTTTAGCCTCTTCGAAATTAGCTTCGCATTTATCTTTTTCATCTAAAACTCTTCAGTTTCGCCTGCAAAGGTAGAAAACATGATTCAAGGGGCGTCTCCCCAACACATAATATTTCTAAATCTAACTTTTTAATATTTCTAAAAAAATTAACAGCATAATTTCTAAATATAACTAGCTAATATTTCTAAAAAAAATTAACAGCATAATATTTGTAAATCTAACTAGCTAATAGTCCTAAAAAAATTAACAGCATAATATTTCTAAATAATAGTTCTATCTATCTAAACTAGGCAGCTAATATTTCTAAATCTAAATCTAACTAATAATAGTTCTATCTATCTAAACTAGGCAGCTAATATTTCTACCTAAAACATTGACATTACTTCTAAATTGCTATTTCTATCTAAACTATTTTTCCTATCTAAGTAAGTGTACAAAGACAGCTCTAAAAAAATACCTAAAATACGCAGATCCGAAAGAGCTGCTGCTCCTCTTCCTCCCTCTCCTTTCCTGTTCCCTCTCTTCTCCTTCTCTCTTCTGCTCTCCTCCCCACGCTCCTCCCTCTCCTTTCTTCTTCCCTCTCTTCTCCTTCTCTCGTCTCTGCTCTCCTCCCCACGCGGCGCGGAGAATGCGGCCGGAGAGGAGTGGTCCCTGCGCCTCCCTGCGTTTTGTGCGCGTCGAGCGGGCGGAGGGCTCCTTCCGCCGATTCAAACGGCAAGAGGCGCTCCTTCCGCCATTTGAATGGCGAGAGCGGGGGCTACCGCCGTTTGAAACGGCATTAACGCCTATCGCCAATTCAAATGGCGAGAGCGCGACGGGCCCCTGGCGCCGACAACTTCTCGCCATTTCAAACGGTGGCTTCGTTTGTGGGCCCGCGCTGAGGCCTCTTATCGCCAACTGAAATGGCGGTAGCCTCTAGGCCCACCAACGGCCCAACCTCGAAACGATCTATCGCCAATTCAAACGGTTTTAAAGTCATACCGCCGGTTCAAAAGGCGATTTCATATGATTTCGCCATTCAAATGGCGGTAACACGTTACCGCCGGACCAAATGGCGACAGGATGACAAGATTTGCAAAAATATTGACCAGGTATATATTTTTGAAAAATCGTAAAATAAAAAATATAAAAATAAAAAAATTCCTATGACGAGCCTTTATAAAAAAAAAACTATGCCGAGCTGATTTTTGAAGTAGCAGCGGGTAGATATCATGGTGGTGAGAAAATAATTATATTTTTAACGAAAATATTTTCTAAATATCAGTTTTGTGGGTTTGACCCCCTTGCCACCTTTGTTGACCCTTACCTGTGGGTCCAACGTGAGGGGTACGGTGGGCCTAGATTGGGTGAGGGATGTTTTCAATTTAACGCGTTTTTTATAGATAGATATTTCCATTGTGCTGCACATTTTTTCTTTGTTTTTAACCTGATTGTGGGGGTCATGGATTAGGGGCCCACTGTCAGGGCGCCTGATAACGGCGCGTGGACGGAGGAAGACCCTGACAGCGCTAGTTTCGACTGGTCGGAAGGCTCCGTCTCGCCCGACCTACCAAGGACCCGGGGAACGTGAGGATATAAGCCTCCGTCTCGTCCGACCCCGGTCCCCTCCACACCACCATGGGGTGGAAGGGATCGGGCACGTCCGTCTCGCCCGACCCCTCGGGTCAGAAGGGCAGACCCCCTCGAGGGGTCCCGTCCATCGGTGAGCACGCACAGTGGAAAAGGGGGGGAGTCCCGGAGACCCTCCCCAAGTCAAATCTGGCTTGTGAAGGAGAAGGCGTGCGGACTACGCCTTCTCCCGACCGACACCCGACATCACCTGCCTGCCTGCCAACTGAAAAAGCTGATCTGCAGCCCTGCGCTTGGGAAAAGGTAGCTGCATGCGCGCTGCTGCGCTAGCGGCCAAGAAGGAAGCTACCGTGAAGCTGCCGGTGGGAAGGTGAAGGACATGCGGCAACCAAGGAAGGGCTCGTCAAGACGCACTAGGCCGACAGCAAGCAACCGTCGGGGGCGTCCGGCCTTCGAGGGTAGATAGGTAAAACGACATTGTAAAGCTGCCCTCCTCTTGAGCTATAAAAGAGGAGGGCGTCCCCCCACGAAGGGATTCCGATCCGAATTCCAATTTCTGGATTCTCGATCTCTAGAGCACTTAGTCCCCTACACGCACATTCCACACACAAGGCTTGAACCGGCCTTCATTGTAATCAGCCGCCAAGAGAGCAATACAATTAGGAACCCGTTGCACTGGACGTAGGGATCTCTCCCGAACCAGTATAAACCCTCTGTCTTGCGTCTCTTGAACCATTCTCCACCGAGGCGTGCGTGTTCTGTGATCGACACTAGCCGGCGTGAGGTACCCCGTGTGCCACCCGCTGACAGTTGGCGCGCCAGGTAGGGGCGTGCGCACGTCTACGTCTTCATCGACACCCGGTGTGAGATGGCTGGTTCTGGTGACCATCAGTTCAGGTTGGGTGCGACCATCCGCTTCGGCAGCCTCGAGTTCCTCGTGAACGAGATGCCGGACGCTCGCGGTGGCGCGCTACGCCTCGTCCTCGTCGACAACCCCGACTGCCCGGCTACCCACGCGGGACAAGTCCCCTGTGGTGGCCCGGCAGTGTCCTCGGCCGCCTCGGAAGAGGCCGCGACGGCCACGTAGGCCGTGAGTGTCGTCTTCCGGAACTCCATCGCAGTGTCGAGGGTGGGGCGCGAGCGGATCGTGCACCATCTTGGTTGGAGCGACAACTCAATCCAAGCGCTCCAGATGAAGCGTTCGGGTTCGTCTTCATCACGCGGCTCCAAAAGCCGAACGACCAAGAAGGTCGACGCGAGCTCACGAAAAGGCGAGGCGTCAGCCTTTCCTTTTGGGCTGAAAAATGCGTCACAAACTTTCTCCGACTTGGCGCGACACCAGGCTTGGAAAGGCCTCGAAAGGGCGCACGCCAGGGTGCACCTACTAAGGTACGAAGGCATCTTGGGGCGCTACTCGGCCTCGAGCGCCATGAACAGCTTGAGCGAGCCTGGACAGGAGAAGGATTTGTAAGTGCACGTCCCCCCGAGGATGGGCACGCGCTGTCCCATGCGGGAATGCTTCACCGTGGTTCCCCCGGACGATGCGACGAACGGGGCGAACGGGGCAGAGATCCGACTCACGCCGGAGCAGATCGCGGCGAAGCAACAAGAGCTGGAGGACATGCGGCTCGCCATCGAGATAGAGTAAGCTCAGCTCGACGCGAACATGGAGCCGTCGGCTCGGGCGTGGGCCCGTGAGGTGGGCCAGAGGATCGAGACCAACGCCGATGGCTACCCTCTTTTCGACCGGGCGAGCTAGAGCATCGCCGCGGCTACGCTGCTCAGCCGGCAGCTACCAAAGCCGTCTACCCCGGAGGAACGCCGAGTCAAGAACGGGCTGAGCACGCTCCTCAAACACGCTGCGGTACGGCAGGCGGCGAGCTCCGTGGGTAGAAGACGGCAATCCGCTGTAAACTCACGGTCTCCCAGCCCCATCGACAGGAAGAGGTCGGCCGACGGCTCACGACGGAACGCCCCGAACACGGACACCGCGAAGGTTCAGGACAGACTGGGTCCTGATCGTGACGTACGACACACCATCGAGGCTCGGCGCCGGGGCAAGTCAGAAGAGCTGGAAGATCGTGTCCCACGCATCAGGCACCGTCGGCGCGAGGCGCACGCTGAGACGAAGGAAGATTGGGACTCGAACTCCGACTCCGATTGCCCCAGCCCGGCCGCCTTCTCTCACGAGATTCGTACCGTTGCAATTCCCCCACGGTTCCGTCTCCCCACCAACTTCAGCAAGTACGATGGAGAGACAGACCCTTCGGTCTGGCTGGATGACTTCCGGCTTGCGTGCCAAGCGGGTGGAGCTTTCGATGACAAAGTCATCATACGCAACCTCCCCCTGTACTTGGCGGAGCCAGCCCGCGCGTGGCTCGAGCGCTTGCCAAATGGGAAGATCCGAAGCTGGGCAGATCTGAGGAGTATTTTCGTCGGGAACTTCCAGGGCACCTGTGTGCGTCCGGGCAAGGTCTGCGACCTCAAAAGGTGCAGGCAGAAGCATGGGGAGACCCTGCGCGATTACCTGCGCCGGTTCTCTCGATAGTACGACAACCTCCCAGACGCCACTGATGTCGACGCCATCGCTGCGCTGATGGGAGGCACCAAGAGCCGACCCTTGGTCAACCGGATCGGCAGGGAGTGCCCAAAGACGATCAAGGAGGTCCTCGACATGGCTGCTGAAGAAGTGCAGGGAGAGGAAGCCGTGCTGGCGCATTTTCCCGAAGATGGAGGGAAAAAGAAGCGCGAGGAGACTGTCGACGAGGCAGGGCCGTCGAACTATCGCGAGAAGAAGAAGGAAAGGAGGGTCGAGTTCGTCGCCGTCGCAGACCCCAAACCCTCCCGACCCCAAGGACAGGTGCCACAAGGTCAGAGACGAGACGACCGACCCTAGGGGCGACGACCCAACGAGGGCCAGACCCCCGACTACTTCGAGCAGCTGCTCGAGGGTCCGTGCCCAAACCACGCGACCCCCGTTAAGCACAAGTACCGCGAGTGCGGACTCATGAGGAAATTCCTCATGGGTAGGCTGGATAGGGTCAGCCCGACCTCTCAACCACAAGGGAAGGGGACGGCGACCGACTCGTTTCCCTAACCCGATGAGTGCCTCATGATCTTCGGAGGCCCATAGGCGCAGGCGTCAAAGCGACGCACCAAGCTGATGGAGCGGGATGTGTTCACGGTTCATCCCACCAACCAGGAGTTCCTCTGGTGGTCTGAGGCCATGATCACCTTCGACCGGTCCGACCACCCGACGTACGTCCCGCATCCGGGGAAGCTTCCACTGGTTGTGGCTCTGATAATCGGGAGGAAGCGCGTCTCTAAGGTGTTGATGGACGGAGGGAGCGGCCTTAAAATCCTATACGCAAGCACACTGGACGCCTTGGGTGTCCCGAGATCCCACGTGCAGTCGGAACGGGCTCCCTTCGACGGAGTAGTCCTGGGGAAGGAGGCTGTCCCGTTGGGACAGATCACCCTCCCAGTCACCTTCGGAGATCGGGAGAATTTCCGCACCGAGAAGCTCTGCTTCGAAGTGGTGGACTTCGACGGCTCCTACCATGCTATCCTGGGCAGGCCGTGCTACGCTAAGTTCATGGCCGTCCCAAACTACGTCTACCTCAAGCTCAAGATGCCGGGTCCCAACAGCGTCGTTGTGGTAGGAACATCCCCTCAGGTGGTGTACGAATGCGAGAATGAGAGCTGCGCACTGGCTGTAGCTCTTGTCGCATCTTGCCAGCTCGCCAAGGCCAAGGCTGCCGTGGAGGCTTCCAAAGAGCTTGCCGTCTATCAAGCGGCGGTCGACGCCATGGCGGTACTAGCTTCCACTCCTGAGGATCGGGAAGCGCGCGACGCCAGGAATGAAGACGGCCCCGCAAGCAAGAGGGCGATGCTCGAGTTGGAGGCCGAGAGGCAGTTCCAGCCATCGAGTGACACGAAGAAGGTGCTCCTTGACCCCCAGGGCTCCGGGAGCAAGACAGTCATCATCTCCTCCACCCTCACGGAAAGGTAGAAAAGCGCGCTCGTCGACTGCCTCCGGGCGAACATCGGCATGTTCGCATGGGTTCCCGTAGACATGCCAGGAATCCCCCGGGAAGTCGCCGAGCATTCCTTGGACATTCGCAAAGGCGTGAAGCCCGTCAGGCAGCCCACAAGGCGCTGCAATGAGTTCAAGCAAAAGATCATCATCGAAGAAGTAACTAAGTTGTTAGATGCAGGGTTCATTAGGGAGGTACGCTACCCAGAGTGGTTGGCAAATCCTGTACTTGTCGAGAAAAAGAATGGGAAATGGAGAATGTGTATCGATTACACTAGTCTCAATAAAGCTTACGAAAAGTTTCCATATCCCCTCCCTCGCATCGATCAGGTCGTAGATTCTACAGCGGGGTGCGAAGCCCTATGTTTCCTCGACGCCTACTCTGGGTACCACCAGATCGCGCTCAAAGAATCCGACCAATTGGCTACTTCCTTCGTGACCCCTTGCGGTGTATTCTGTTACACCACGATGGCCTTCGGGCTAAAGAATGCTGGTGCAACGTTTCAGCGTTGCATGAATCAGTGCTTAGGGGACCTCGTCGGATGAACCATCGAAGTCTACGTGGACGACATTGTAGTCAAATCCAAGCGAGCTGACGATCTAGTCCAAGACTTGGAAGCCACGTTCGATCGCCTGAGGGCGAATCGCGTAAAACTCAATCCAGAGAAATGCGTGTTCGGGATCTCAAAGGGCCTCCTCCTGGGATTCGTCGTCTCCGCCAGGGGCATCGAGGCGAACCCCGAGAAGATTGCAGCCATCACCAACATGAGACCGCTCAGCTCCGTCAAGGACGTCCAGAAGTTGACAGGTTGCCTTGCTGCGCTAGGATGGTTCCTAGCACGCTTGGGTGAGCAGGGGCTTTCTCTCTACAAGCTCTTGAAGAGGGACGGCCGCTTCGAGTGGAACACAGAGGCCCAGCAGGCGCTCGAACAGCTCAAGCACATGCTCACCAAACCACCTGTCCTGGTGCCCTCACGCGAGGGGGAGCACTTGCTCTTGTACGTGGCGGCGACCACTCAGGTGGTGAGCGCTGTTCTCGTGGTGGAACACGAGGAGGAAGGGCACGCCCTGAAGATTCAGCACCCGGTCTATTACATCAGCGAGGTGTTGACCGAGTCGAAGACGCGCTATCTCCACATCCAGAAGATGATCTACGCCATCCACATCGCCAAGCGCAAGCTCAGACACTACTTCGACGCCCATCGTGTCACCGTCGTCACCGAGCACGCGTTAGGAGAGGTGATCAACAACAGGGAAGCGACAGGGAGAATCGCCAAGTGGTCCCTCGAGCTTATGGGCTACGACATATGTTACGCGCCAAGGTCAGCAATCAAGTCTCAGGTCCTTGCAGACTTTGTTGCTGAGTGGACGTAGACACAGCTCCCCCCAGCCCTAGCTGACCTCGAATACTGGGTCCTTCACTTTGATGGAGCTTAGAACCGAACCGGGTTAGGGGTGGGGGTCGTCTTCATCTCTCCTATGGGGGTGATGATGTGTTACGCCATACGGCTACACTTCCCCGCGTCGAATAACATGGCGGAGTACGAAGCTCTTTTCGCTGGGCTGCGGATAGCCAAGGAGGTAGGCATCCACAGGCTGCAGGCTCACGGTGACTCTCAGCTCGTGGTTGATCAGGTCAACGGCGATGCCATGTGCCACAATCCGAAGTTGGCGGTTTACTGTGAAGCGGCGCGTAGAGCGCAAGAAAAGTTCAAAGGCTTGGGCTTCGTCCACCTTCGGCGAGAGTATAACAAGGCAGCCGATGAGCTAGCCAAGCTTGCATTCTGGCGATAGCCAGTCCCGCTTGGTGTGTTCGCAGACGACCAGCATCAGCCGTCAGCGAACTTCAGCGATGAAGCACCTTCCTTGGGGCCGAACCCCGAGCAGTTGCTCGGCCCTGAGGGAAGTCCCGACCAAACGAGGGTAGTAGCGGCCATCATGTCTGACCCTGACGAGGGGCCGGACCTCGAGGAGGAGCAGCCTTTGGAAGACCCACCTGAGCCAGAAAGGGATTGGTGCACACCCTTCTTAGGCTGGCTCGTCGATGGGGCCCTCCCAGCTGGAAGAACAGAAGCTCGACGCCTCGTCCGAAGGGCCAAGTCCTATAGGATAATTAAGGGCAACCTGTACCACCGGGGCCACAATGGTGTCCTTCGGTGCTGTATCCTCAACGAAGAACGGAGATCGCTGTTAAGTGACATCCACGGTGGAGTGTGCGGCCATCACGCGGCGCCTCGATCATTGGTAGGATCGGCCTTCAGGCAGGGATTCTACTGGCCCACAGCCGTCGCAGATGCCGAGCGAATCATGTGAACGTGCGAAGGCTGCCAGTTCTATGCTAAGAAGACACATTTACCAGCCCAGGCGCTTCAGACCATACCCATCACCTGGCCATTCGCGGTCTGGGGGTTAGACAAGGTCGGGCCACTGCCAAGAGCGCCCGGGGGTTTCACCCACATGTTTGTCGCCGTCTACAAATTCACAAAATGGATTGAAGCGCGCCCTTTAACGGAGATCACGTCAGAGCAAGCTGTCCGCTTCTTCCGTGACATCCTGTGTCGGTTTGGTGTTCCAAACACCATTATCGCCGACAACGGAACTCAGTTCACAGGGAAGAAGTTCACCCGTTTCTGCGACGATTAAGGGATCGAGGTGGCATGGGCGGCAGTCGCTCACCCGCGCACAAATGGGCAGGTCAAGCGCGCCAACGGCATGATCCTACAAGGGTTGAAGCCGTGGATATTCAACCGATTGGTCAAGCGCATTCACAAGCTCGGCGCCAAGTGGGTGGAGGAGCTACCCTCTGTCCTGTGGAGTCTGTAGACGACTCCGACCTGCAGCACGAGTTTCTCCCCGTTCTACATGGTCTATGGTTCTGAGGCAATCCTCCCAACGGACGTAGACTATGGCTCTCCAAGGGTTCATGCCTTCGACGAGGAAACGAATGCGACCAACCTCGAGGACGCCGCGGACCAGTTAGGGGAAGCTCGGGAAGTAGCGGTGACGCACTCGGCCAGGTACCAGCAAGGCTTGAGGCGCTATCACGTGCAGCGAGTGCGCGGCCGCGCGTTTCAAGTGGGCGACCTGGTCTTGAGGCTAGCCCAAGATCGCCGTGGCTTCACCAAGCTTTCACCTCCTTGGGAGGCCCCTACACTGTAGTACGGGTCCTCCGCCCGGGTTCTTATAAGCTGGCAATGCCGGATGGAACCCACATATCCAACGCCTGGAACATTGAGCAGCTGCGACGCTTCTACCTGTGACCACCCGTGGAGGGGGGAGCGGGTATGATCCCAACCCGCCCGACCCCACGGAGGAGTCGGCCGCGGATCTATACCCTGTCAGCACGAGAGGTTCGGCGAGGACCCTCGTGGGAGAAAGGCCCAAAAGGCCGAAACCGAAGTTGGGCTGGGACTGAGCGCAGTCCAGTCCTTTCCTTTTACGGGAAGACTCCGACGGCGGATGGTATCCATTTTTAGTACCACATCACCGGCGGAGGAAGGAGCTGCACAACTTAAAACCAGTTCGTCCATGGTCGAACCACTCGGCAGTAATGCCCCGGAGGCAAAGGTCGCCGCCCAACTGATGGAGCCCTGTCTCCGGGGGCACTATCGCCGACCGCAAAACCTTCGAAGCTACAGTAACCGCGAGCCCCTGGTCGTGACAACGTCCTTATACCGGCCACAAGCTCGTGGTGCTACGTCAACTCCTCGTCGCTCGACAGAAGACCCAACAGGAGGGGCCGCAGAAGCCCTCCCGCTGGCCTCCAGCTGGCCAGATAAGTGAACCCTCTGCACTCCTATTTTTTCTGATTAAATTCATTGTCATTTCTTTTGAGCTTTCTATCTGTTATCCGGCCCTATGATTCTTTGGAGACCCCGGCACTGTTGAAAGGGTAGGCAGGGACGTCTGGCGTAGCTGCGTTTCGACGGCCTACGCCCCCACGGCTACGGATCGCACGGTTGCCGAGCCGGACGGCCGACCCTGCCTCGTACCCAAACGAACACGGCCGGGCCAGGGGATCCTGTCGACATGAATCAGGCCGAGAATGCACAAAAGCGTTCCAACAACGCAGCTCAGATGGAAGAAACTAACTATGTTTTGGACCTACTAGGTCTATCCTTTTGAAGGAGTCAACGGCTGGGCGTTGGGCTACGCCCAATCTTGGGGAGGGAGACTTCATATAGAGGCTTGGGGCCTCGAAGATAATTTGGCTAAGAGACTGCTCGGTACTCAGATCCTCCAGGAGTGCGAGGCTCGGATCTGAACCCGACGGCCTTGGAGCCTCAAAGATTCAGCCTCCCAAAGTCATCTCACAGCCAGAGCTCAAAAGCTCGGGGGCTCGGTAGAACCATCGGGTTTGCCTTGCCTACCTCACAGCCAAAGTTTAAGGGCTCGGAGGCTCGAGGGCTCGGCAGAACCATCGGATTCGCCTTGCCCGCCTCACAGTCAAAGCTTAAGGGCTCGGAGGCTCGGGGGCTCGGCAGAACCACCGGGTTTGCCTTGCCCACCTCACAGCCAAAGCTTAAGGGCTCGGAGGCTCGGGGGCTCGGCAGAACCATCGGGTTCGCCTTGCCTGCCTCACAGCCAAAGCTTAAGGGCTCGGGGCTCGGGGGCTCGGCAGAACCATCGGGTTTGCCTTGCCCACCTCATAGCCAAAGCTTAACGGCTTGGAGGCTCGGGGGCTCGGCAGAACCATCGGGTTCGCCTTGCCCGCCTCACAACGAAGCTCAAGGGCTTGGAGGCTCAGGGGCTCGGCAGAACCATCGGGTTTGCCTTGCCCACCTCACAGCCAGAGCTTAAGGGCTCGGAGGCCCGATCGGTAACCGAGAATTACCAAGAAACAAAGCTAACCCCGTAAAAGCCGTCTCAAGTGGCGCCTCCCAATCAGTTCGCGAAGAAACTGGAAGGCAGACCCCACTCAGGGGCTGGCAGGGGTATAGCCATAAGAAAAACAAATAAAAGCCCACGAGTACGGGGCCAAAAAAGATGACGAAAAAGAAGAGAAGTAAACTAGTTATTACAGATATTCAAAGTATGGTAGTTCCATCGATGCGGAACCCCCCAGAAGTTCAAAGTTTAAATCCCTCTACGCGAGGGCACGGCAGTAGCAGCAGAAGTAAATGATATGTTCAGAGAGCCTGGTCAGGGTCAGCGCCGTCCACCGGGTTGCCCTCCGCGTCGGTCGCAGGCGCCAGGCCGTTGGCGAATTGCTCCGCAGGAGCCCTGAGTTCCTCGGCCATGGCGTCCCGGGCCTCCACAGTGAACTCGTTGGGGAAGCCGGCGGCCATCCTGTCGAAGCGGATCCCATCATAGTGGGAGCGCACCAGCGTGAAGGCCTCCTGAATGCCGCGCACCAGCGACTGCTTGGCGAGGGCCTCGACGCACGCAGGGACGTTGTTGAGCTCCGCCGGGAGACGCGCTGGATCGCCGCTCATTGGCACCTCGAGAGCGTCCAGCATCAAGACGGCCACGGCGCGCAGCTCTCCGCAGCACTCCGCCGCACGGTGGAGATCCCCTGGGAGCCGCTCGATGTCCTTGGACAAAGGGAACCCGAGCCTCGACAGGACCGCCCCCGCCGTGTTACGCAACACCCCGAAGCGCGACAGCAGCGTGTTGTGATGGGTGATCCCATCCGCCACGCGGGACTTGAGCGCTACCAAGGAATGAGACAACGGTTAGGCCACGGTTAAATATACAGTAAGGGAAGTTGACAGGGATGAAGATCGAGAAAAGGTGAGGGAGAACATACCATCGATCTCCGAGTCCTTCTCCTCCAAGGACTTGTGCGCCGTGGATAGGGCGGCCTCACGGGTCTCGACCCGCCCGGTGGAGGTCTGTGCCTTGGTGCGAAGATCGGCGACGAGCTGACCAAGCTGGGCGCACGCCCCCTCAGCGTCCTCCTTCGTGGCCACCGCACTCCACCTGGGCGTCGACGCACGCCCGGACCGCTGCAGCCCTTTCCTCCCTCAGAGTGTCGATCTGAGCTTGGAACCTTTGAAGACCGGCGCATGAGATTGTCGCCAAACCAGTACAAGTACTTGAAGAAAGAAATGACTATGAAGTGGAACATACCGCTGAGGACATCGGTGGCGTCGGTGCGGATGCTGCCTAGCTCGGCGCACAACGAGGCGAGCTCCTCCTGGTGCGCCGAGGCCTGAGCGGCCAGCTCACGCTCCAGTTCTGAGATACGGCGGGCGCTGCCTGCGGCCTCATCGCGCGCACTGGCCTTAGCGTCCCTCGACGAGTTGGCGACATCCCACACCCGGCGAGCCTGGTTGATGGCCTCCTGGTCGATGCTCCGGGTCCGAGAGAGGGCCAGCAACATCGACTGCGTTGATCAGTAACCAAGTCAAGGCCATGGCGAGGTCAGGCCCAAAAAACGATCATGTAGCTAAGCGAAGAGAAGAAGAAGGGATAGATCACGTACCCGGCTGGAGGGGATCGCCATGGTGCGGAGCGTCAGGGCCATCTGCAGGAGCGTAGCGGGGAAGGAGGCCATCTGCTGTAGGCTCTCCAACCAGGCGTCGATCTGCAGGATGTGCGCAGGGTCGACCGCAGGCTCACCCTGGGCGGGCGGGGCAATCCCATGGTCGTCGCCCGACCCCGAGGGTCCCGCTGGCGCGGCGGTGGATGGCGGCGCCAAGACCGACACCAGCGTAAGCGCTGATGATACCGCGGGAGGCTCTGACTCGGAGCACGCACCCGCCTCCGCCTCACCGAAGAGGTCCTCCACAGACCACCAGCTCACCTCCACACCCTCTCTAGGGTTCATCGTGAGCGGCTCGGTGGCGGTCGGCGAGACCGGATTCGCGATGGGCGCCTCCACGGGAGCGCCCACTACCACGCCCTCGATGGGTGCCGCAGCAGCCGGGAGGGGCTCCGTGACGCTCACCATGGTGCTCGCCTTTGGCTCGCCACCCGCGGCGGCCTCCGCGGACGCCTCGACGTCCATCGCCCACTCCGCCATCCCCACGGCCTCCCCAGCTACGGGCGATGAGGTCAGCACGTACGTAACCCCCGCTCCGATCGGGGGAGAAGGGACTGGCGGAGACGGAGCGGCGGAGGGTGGAGCCGACCCTTCGGCTCTGGTCGGGCACGGGTCGGCGCGCCGAGGCTCGGCGGGCGTCCTTGGCTCCAACGAGTCAGGGACGACCGTGGGCGGTGCGTCTCGACGGAGACGCTTCACCGGAGCTGAGCCGGGACCCGACTCCTGGCCGATCCGGCTGCATGCATGATGACATTGATATAAACGCTAACGACATGAGTAATAAAAGGAAAACGGAACATCGAGAGAACTTAGACGAACCTGCTGAACGTGCCGGGGCGGCGAACCACCAGTCGCACCGGCTTGGAGGAGGAGGACGAGCGCAAACGGGACGCCCCCGGCGGCGGGGCGCCTGGAGGTGGGGAAGGTAGCTCATCCACGTCAATGGGCACCGACCGTTGCTCGCCGTGTGCCACGGGGTCCTCCATGATGTAGTCCCCCAGCAGAGGGGAAGAACCTCCAGGGTTCTCCTCCTCGTCACACGAAGAGGCCACATCCGATCCGACCTCTTCTCCCCGGTGCTCCTTGCGCTCCCTCTCGCGTCTCCGCTCTTGCCTGTGGAGACGCTTCTTGGTGTCCTCCCTCTTGCGCTTCCGATCGGCCTCCCCGGGCTCACGGTTCCTCCGCCGGGCCTCGTCGAGGGCAGGTTGCTCCTCCGGCAAGACCCCTCTCGAGGCGCGGAGGTCCCCCGGGAGCCTCACAGGACTGCGGGTCGGAGACATCAAGTTTGACTCGTGAAAAAGAGAAAAGAAAAAGACCAAGACAGAAACGAGATACGATGGGAATAAACAACTTACGAGGTTCACAACCCCAGGACCGGGGAGCATCGGTGGCTGACCCGTGGTGGGGATCACCATGGAAGCGGCCCGCTGAGAGTCAACGAGCTCCGCCAGCCGAGCCCGTATCTCGTCCTCCGAAGGGACAACGCGCGACACGAGGCTGGCGTGGAGTTCAGCCTTGGAGGTTGTGGGGACCATGTCGAAGAGGCGTAGCGGTCAGGCCATGAGCGGGGCGACGCGGCGTCGGTGGAAGGCCTCCGTGATGCCAATGCTGGTGAGGCCGCACGACCGAAGCTTGGCGAGGCAGTCGGGGTGCAGCGCCAACTTCTTGCGGTCGGCGGCCTCGGGGCCGTACTACCAATACGCCGGCTCCTTCGCCGGCGGTGAACTTGTGGGGTCGAACGGAGGAAGGGCGGCCCCAGCGTGTTTCTTCAGGTAGAACCACCCCTTGTTCCAATCCTTGTTGGAACCCCGCAGCTCCGAGCATGGGAACTTGTCCATGCGGGACTGCTTCGCTTGCAGCGAGTAGTACCCCCACGGGGCCAAGACTCCGTGCGGGCGGACGAGCGCCGCTTTGAAGAAGAGGAGGAAGAGGTTGAAATCTGGGTCGATCCCCAAGTAGCCCTCGCACAGGGCCACGAAGTTGGCCATCTGCTGGACCCCGTTCGGGGCGAGGGCGTGGAGCTCCACACCGAAGTGGTGGAGCACCTCGCGAACGAAGCGGTGAGCCGGCACGGCGAAACCACGGACGTGGTACGCCATGAAGCTCACCACGTACCCCGCCGGCAGCGACGGAGTCTTGTGCGAGGGATGCGGCAAGATCCACTCCTCCTGGGCGGTGCACAAGTAGAGGAACGCGGTCGAACGCGCCCACGGACGAAGCTGCACCGACGAAGAAGAACCCTTCTGTGACATCTCTGATGTCAAATTAACTAAAAAGTGCATTTAAGATTAATGCAACAGAGATTTAAGGTTGGATTTCAAAAATCCCTCAAAAATTCACCAAAAATTCAAATTTTAATCCAAAAACAGGGGTTATTTGGTACCCAACCGAAAACTCAAGATTTTTGTACTAAACTTGAAAATCTCCCAAAATAAAAGTTGTCTGGCATCACAAATAAACCCTAGTTACTGTTTGGAGTTTTTGAAAATTTTGCAGTTTAGCCCCTCAAAAACTCAAATTACCGTTCTAGGCACCTTTCTGTTTTTGGGCTTTTTGAGCTTGAAAAACTTCGAATTTCAAGTTCATCCCAAAAAGGAAGTTGTGTCCCATCTTTCAATCTACAACTTTTATTTTTGCACTTTTTCAAGTTCAGTTCAAAATTTTAGAGAAAATTTGAATTCAAACTCGGAGCTCCCCGGGCCGGGAACAGTGCCCCTGGCGCGGCTGACGCCGGCCAGAGCTCGGCCGCCACGCGGCCGGAGCGCGGCGCAGGCGGCCCTGAGCTGGCCGAGCCGTGGCGGTTGATGGCCTTTGTCGCCTAGCCGTTGTCCGTTCGCTCCCGCGCGGTCAAGTCGCCGCCGTCGCCTCGCTCCTCCTCGCGCCGCGCGACGCCATGATGCGGTCGGAGCGCCGCCGCGGCCACGCGCGCGCGCGACGCGTTGGACAGCGCTGCAAGCGCGATTCCACTCCGCAACGCGCCAAAGCCACTGTAGGAGATCCCCGCGATGATGCTGAAGCGATCCTTCGCCCCGTCGAGTCGAGCGCGCGCTGCCCGAGCTCGGTCCGCATTCATGGCGGCCTGCTCGCGCCGCGCAGGCGCGCTCGCTCGCTCCCGAGGCTCAACAGTGGCCATTTCGCGTGCTTGAGCACTCCACCGAGCCTCCCACTCCCTCCATTCACTCGCTCGAGCCTCCAGTGACTCCCCTCGCGCTCTCCCCCTCCTTCTTCCTCCTCGCGACGCACGAACCGAACTTGAGTTCGTCGCAAAATTCGTCGCGTACACTGCCCCATTCCCAAATCCACTCCGCACAGAGCTAGTCCACTCCCCTAGCTCCATTTCCCCCAACTTTCCCCAACACATTGGCCATTCCCGAGCTCGAATTTCCAAGTTCCCCCAAATCGCGTTTTCCGGCCGTCGAACCACCTCACCGTCGAGACCCTACTTCGAGCCTTCCCCGAGCCTCCTCGAGCACACCATTGGCTTCCCCAAGCTCTGCTGGTGCTCTAGGACTTCTTCCCCCACCGCGAACGACACCGAGCTCGCCGGCGCAGACCCCGCAGCGGCCGCGCCGCCACCTCCTCGTCGCCGGCGTAACTCCGTCAACCCCCGGCCTCCCAACCGTGCTCAAACGACTCGTGGTGAGCCAAGGACCATTTCCCCCCACTTCCCCGAGCCCAGTTCGCCGTGGTTTGCCCGGCGTAACTCCGGCGAGGTCCCAGGGACCTTTCTTCATCTTCTTCCTTTGTCCAGGGGCCTCTGCGCAAAAACCAGGGGCTTCTTCGCGAAAGTTTGAAAGTTCTAGGGTTCTCGGTGAAAATAGATTCTTACCCTAGATTTGATTTTTCCCGAAACTTGTAAAATCGATTAAAAATCGTAGAAAAATCAGAAAAATATGCAAAAATACTCTCTGGAATCGTGAGAACCTAAACTACAATCTCTATTAGACATGTTTATGCTTTTGGTGAACGGTTGTTGAATTAAAAATCAAACTAGGAAAACCTAAAGTTGTGCACCATTTCTAATCCAGAGCTCCGCTGGGGTTGAGCTTTGGATATGTTGTGTATATAGGCTTTGGACAGCTTGTGTCCAAAGGAGACTCAAAAATATGGTGTGTAGCTCCAGTTATAGATTTAAATGTGTTTCCTGACTTTCTGCAGTAAAGAAATTGTTAAAAATAATTTGTGCAGCGAAAAATCACCATTTTGCTCCTGAGAACTAGAAACTTGTTAGCACACATGATAAAAATGAGAAACTTAATTTTTGCTCTGTTTAGGATGGCAAATAATTAAATATGTGTTTTTGGATAGAAAAATAATGAGGACTACCCAAGGGTTATTTTGAGCCACCACTTGGCCAGAGCCCTCCTCATATTTATGCTTAGCTTTGGTAGAAAGATCTCCTGAAATAGATGAAATTTCAATTTATTATGCCTTTATTTCACTTTCTGTAGCTAGCTGTTGGCATATTTTTAATAAATTGTGTGTAACTCGAAATTAGCTAAATTTTGGAGTGAGCTTAGCTCCTATACTCCAGTAGCTGTCATAAAGTTTATAGCAAAAATTGATGAACAGAAGTGGAGAAACAAAAATAAGAAGGAATCTAGATAGAAATTGAATTAAATAAAAGAATAAACCTATTTGGTTGATTGATCAAGTTTAAATGGTTAAAATCTGAAATTCAGAACAGCACCTAACTTGGTGAAGAAAGAAATAAGATTCTTTTATATATGTACACAATCACCATCGAATTAAATAAAACTTTTCCACACCAACACTTGCTTTATGAAGGAAATAAAAGTATCCAAGTATGTCTAGGTGAATATGGCCTTCAAGGCCCTAGTCCTAGCATCTTAAGGCAGCCGCCTTAAAGTTTATACATATCATGTAGAAGGCGCTATCCCCGACGGCGACTACACCCTCGTCCCGGCAGAAGAGGAGCAAGTCCAGGAGCCCGGCGCCGGTGCAGACGTGAACCACCCGGAGGCTAACTCTCAGCCCGAGCAGGAAGGCAAGCCCCGGAGCATGACCTAACATTTTTAAATATTGCACTTTGAATTCTTTATGTTCGTGCATTTACGTTTCTAGGAGTTGATTGAATACCATAGCTGCAATATTTTCCTAGTACCTATGACTTGCAATACTAGTATGAAAGGATCGGTAGAGCATTGCAATAGGTTCGTTACAAGTCGAGTGATTTCCTGTCACTCGCGAGATATAGGAATTGCTTGTCTTTATTTATGTTGGAATCATAAGGATTGACGGGCGGGATGATAGATGTAGATCTCCCGTCCGTGTTTGATAATTGGTTAAGGTCGGAAGGTGTGGATACTAAGTCAAGTTTTTGAACGTACCACATGCATGCCGGTATATGGTAGCCGGTAAGCCCGGTACCAAATTGAAGCAGCTAGGGCCGATAGCCATCTCTCCTTGGAAACTTTGTTTTCCCTTGCCGTACACTCGTGGATGTATGCGTGATGCTGTGAGTGAAGCAGTAAACCTTCATCCTAAGGAAGTGGACCCGGTTCCGAATTGTGGATAGATGGGAAAGGTTGGGAAATGCTTGTACCTTTTATCTCAAGCAGAGTATCCGTGTGTGTTGGGTTTTCCCTGGCCAGGTAGCACAAATTCGGTTCGAACTGTCCGCTTCTCGCGGTTAATGAGACTGCTTGACCGTCAGGCCACATCGAGTAACAAGTGAAATTTGAGATTATGAATTTGTTCTATGAATTAAATTGTATTGCTCCATTTGTATGCTTAGAGAGGATGCTAATCTAGAATGGTTAAATTTATTAGAATATGGTGCTAAAACTTGAAAGTAAGGATCAACTTTAGCTGCTTTTTGGCAAACAAACCCACCAGCCAAAAGCCTTTCATTGTCTAGATGTCGGTGATGTAGTTTTCACCCGACGGGTAAGCCTTGCTGAGTATTAGTATACTCAGCCTTGCTTGTGGCAATATGTTTACAGGTATCATTCTGGATGTGGATGCTATGACTTGGCCTGCCCAGGTTCCACCTGGCTGGCACATCGAATGGGTCCCGTCCTCAGGCGAGGATCGGGAGGAGTAGCTTCGTGGCAGGCCTCATCACGGAGTTACTTGTTTCGTCGTTAGATGATTTACTTCCGCTGCAATGAACTTTTAAATTCAGTTGTTATGAACTTTTAAATTCCGCTGCAAGACTTGTACTCTGGTTTTAAATTTGAACTCGGTTTGTAATAACTACTTCTCTATGTGTGTAATATAATTTGTGGAATGTTGTAATCTCTGGAACTCACCTTCGTGTGGGCCTGCTGCTGTTACGATCTAGTTTAGTACGTGGTTTAATCGGGTTTAATCCGACGGCACTCCAGCTTATTCCGGATTAAGTGCCTGACTACATGATTAGTGGTCTGAGGGTACTTAACTTGGAATAATTTCGGAGTGGTCCGCCACAGCTGGCATCAGAGCCGAAGCAGCAGCCCGGAGAGAGCAACAAACCTTTAACAAACGATTTTGAATAAAAATTTGCCAATTCGTACTTCCGATGCGCTTTGCAAAGGAAGGGTATTATAGGATCGTTAAGGATGTTACCTAGAGCGTGAAGCCTAAGGTTTCGATCCTCGGACCTGTGGGTTACGGGATCACGATATGATAGGTGGCAAGTAATATATTATACTGACTTCCAGCACATTTCATTCTGTCATTTACTTTCCGCAATGGTGGGCGCAAGGTACGGCGATTGCTGTAACGTACCACGGCACTATATGAAAATATAGTGGCGGCACATAGTCAATACGCTGTTATGGCGTATGAAATTAGAATAGGATGGTGGGCGCAAGGTACGGCGATTGCTGTAGCGTACCACGTCATCATATGCAAATATGGTGGCGGCACATAGTCAATACGCTATTTCAATAGCGTATGAAACTGTCAATATGTTGCCTCGGCGACATATGAACATTGCCCGTTCAATGTTAAACGTTCGGGTGCCACCTCTATAGTGGGTGGTAATGAATGGAGACGCTTTCGTGAGTGCTGGCACGAAAGGTTGATTATACATGCTCTGGGATGAATTTTTCTGCAGGTACACTAACCGCGAACCCGTATGTTGAACGGTTAGAGAATTCCGACTAGCTAATATAGAGAGAGACGGATATTGCCTAGCCACCGGCACTAACTTCGTAAGCCAAAAGTTATTGGCATGTGTGTTTGTGAGATCGAATAGGCCGCTCATGCATTGCATCTCACTGAATTAATCTCAAATTTAATCCTTGACCAAATTGAACCGCCGTCAAAGAAATTGAAATCACAATCTAAAATTCCTGCTGAGAACAGTCTGTTTGCACCCTCAATTCGAAACTGAAAACTTGGTCAAATGAAAAAGTGTTCAACATGAAGGTTGTCATAAACATTATAAAGAACATGCTGGAGAAATTTCAACGAAAATGGGTCAGTAAAACTGGAGTTATGCTAAAAATAGTAACCCCCTGTCTGCGGGGAATTTCTGGGGACAGTAAGATAAAAATTGAATTATTACACTATCTTAACGACACTATCTGCTCAAACCTCCAACATGAAACTTGTTAGGAACTACTTAAACTATGTCCTGGCCAGAGTTGAGAATTTTTGAGCTTACAGATTTCGAGTTTTGTAATTTTTATCACCCTACACAGAATCTGTTTTTAATTTGGCGCTAACCGGTTCTCACCATGCCCCTTTTTTCTTTTGGTTCAGATGGCCTCCAACGCTGACCTGGCCAGCTACCCTAGCGACGTGTCCTTCTCCGACTGTTTGGGATGGGAAGGATTCCCCAGTATCCTGTGGTCGGTCTTGCAGGCTATGGACTACCCGACGCCGCCGCAGTACGAGAGGACGGTTATCCGGGAGAGAGGTGTGGTTCGCTCCTGCGTGCGGTTGGTGGTATACCGCCACCCGCCGTGTCCTAGCTCTCCCACCTGGACGGTGGAAGTGCACGGGCACCACATGGAGACCACATGTGAGCTAGCTGCCATGAACGGCATCAGCTCCTTTGTTACCCAAAACCAGGAGTTAGTGGAGCATCAGTTACTTGGGTTGTTCCCGCCGACTCAGCCAGACGACCCTCATTGGATGAGGCGCTACTTGAGTTCTCCTCTGAGGATGGCGGAGAGCCCCGTCGCAGCAGCCGCCTTGATGATGAGGTGGATGCGAGCGTATCACAGGTTACAGGCACTTCTTAGTCGGTCACAGAGCGAGTTGCTCCGCACTGCCATGGACATGTCCGCTCGTGCCCGTGACATAGGGGTTGAGAGGACCTCCTTGTCCATAGAGGTGACTACTAGGAATGCCATGATTGCTGACCTAGAGAGGCAACTCAATGACCTACAGATTGCACACAACGACACTCAGAATGAGTTAGCCCAGACTAGGGATGAGCTTGAGGAGGTACACGGTACCTTGCAGCATGCCAATGCCATGCTTGCTGCCCACGACGCTCAGCACCTCTTTGATGAGCAAGGAGGGGACATAGATGGTGAAGGAGAGGCCCCCGACTCCGACATGGACACCGAGGACGACATGCCTCCTCTTCCCGCTCCACCTTCCCCTATGGGCAGCGAGGCTACCGCTAACAACTTGGATGACTTTTAGAGTGGTAGTAGCAATGACTCCTCCGCTAGGCCTAGATTTTGGCTTCATGATGTAATAGGCTAGATGGAGTTGAGCTCCCCATGTTATCTTTTGTGGCATTGTAAACTTAATGGTGTGAAACTTGATGTTGATGTAAGGGCTGTATTGAAAACATTCTGCAACTTTCCTTCGTTTTAATTATTCATGGTTCTTCCTTTCATTTCTGGGCTGTGATGTGAACTAGAAAGATGTTTGGAATTTATCAAACTAATTGATCACCAAATTACAACCCCATTGGGTAAGCGAAATAAAAATGGCAACCAAAACACTACAGCTCGGCCTGCTGAAAAACAGCAAACGCAGAGGGCTGAGATTTGAATTTTTCGGCTTAGTTCCAGTCCGAATTTGAAATTGAGCCCAACATGAAAGTTGTAGAGCATGAAATTTTCGAGCTACTGACCGAACGGGAGCTTATGACTTGTTTCCTGTTGGGAGATATGAATTTTCTCCCAAAACTGTGTGCTGATTGTCACTCTGCGCAGTATACTTTAAATGTTGTCACATTCTACCTTGTCATTTATTATGCAAGTTTATGAAATATGGCTAATATAAGTCCCTACTGCAGATGGCAATCACCCGCAGCGGTCACGACGCTAGTGGCTCCAATGCTAACCAGCAAGGGCCTGAGGGGCAGCAACAGCCACCGCCACCTCCTCCTCCGCAGCAACCTCCTACGTGGCAGCAGCTCTACGCCACACAAACGGAGATTCTCCGGAACCTGCAGCATCAGCAGCAGATGATGCAGCAGCAAATGCTGCAGCAGGGAGGACCACGGGCCCCTCAGCCTCAGGTGGCCCGATACGAGGATTTTCTGGCGACGCACCCGCCGATCTTCTCTCGTGCCGACGAGCCTTTGGAGGCCGACACATGGATTCGAGCCATCGAGTCCAAGTTCACCATACTGGCCACGCCTTGCACCGCCAACCGCAAGGTCGTGTTCGCGGCGCAGCAGCTCCGCGGCCCAGCTCTCCTTTGGTGGGAGAACTACCTGGCCCTGCAGCAGGAGGGTCACGTGGTTGAGTGGGATGAGTTCAAGGCAGCATTCAAAGCTCATCACATTCCAGCCGGTCTGGTGGAAAGAAAGATGAACGAGTTTCTGGCGCTGACCCAAGGTACTCGCACGGTGCTGCAGTACGCCCAGGCCTTCAACGGTCTGTGCCCCTATGCGGGTCATCATGCGGACTCCGACGAGAAGAAGCTTGAAAGGTTCCGCCGTGGCCTTAACACCAAGCTGAAGGCGCAGTTGGCCACTACCCGTGCTCCCACGTACGGCGATCTTGTCAACCTTGCCATTGCTCAAGAAGACGCCAATACGGTGCATAAGGCGGAGAAGAAGAGAAAGACTCCCGCTGGACCGTCTAGCTCGCAGCCCCACAGGTTCCGCCTGGTTCCCCCGGCTCCACAGCAGGGACAGTCCAGGGCACCTCAGGGAGGTGGTTGGGTTGCTAGGCCGCCACCGCCTAACGCGCCTCGTTTCCCTCCACCGCCGCAGCAGCAAGCACCCAGGCAGAATACACCGCAGCCAGCTCGTCCTGGAGCCGGCTATCAATGCTTCAAGTGCGGGAGCAAAGATCACTTTATCAAGGACTGCCCGCAGAACAGACAGTAGAACCAGCGCCCTGGAAATCAACAAGGCAAGGGCAAGCAGCAGCAGCAGCGTGTGCAAGTCCGCCAAGGACGGCTCAACTACACCAACTTGGCCGACTTACCCGAGGGAGCCCCAGACATGACTGGTATCTTCCCTATCTGCACTCAACCTGCTGTGATATTATTTGATTCCGGGGCAACGCATAGTTTTATAAGCACAAGATTCCATGTGAAATGCGGATTAAAATCATACCATACCAAATCCTCCTATGTGATATCAACTGCGGGAGGCAAAATTGCATCCAACCAAGTTACCCACAAGGTTCCGATCAGGCTGGGAAGTAAAACATTCCCTACTGATTTGATTTTACTTGGTATGGAAGGGATTGACATTGTATTAGGAGCCAATTGGATGACTCAGCACAAAGTTGTCCTAGATGTTGCGGAACGAGTTGTTGAGATAAACTCGCCTACGCATGGCCCGAGTGTGCTATATCTGCCACAACGGACTTGCGTTGATGCATGTGCTTATTCCATGGTCGAAACCCAACTGAAGGACATTCCGGTGGTATGTGAGTATGCCGATGTATTTCCGGATGACTTACCAGGGATGCCGCCGGATAGGGACGTTGAATTTGTGATTGAATTACAACCTGGCACAGCACCTATATCAAAGAGACCATATAGAATGCCCCCCAATGAATTGGCTGAACTAAAAATTCAACTCCAAGAATTGCTAGACAAGGGTTTCATTCGCCCAAGTGTGTCACCGTGGGGATGTCCCGCTATCTTCGTGAAGAAGAAGGACCATTCCTTGAGGTTGTGTATTGATTACCGGCCTCTCAATGCGGTAACTATTAAGAACAAGTATCCGTTACCCCGAATTGACATCCTATTTGATCAACTAGCTGGCGCCAGAGTGTTCTCCAAGATTGACCTTCGCTCTGGCTATCACCAAATAAAAATCAGGCCCTGTGATATTCCAAAGACTGCCTTCTCCACACGATATGGACTTTATGAGTTCCTGGTTATGTCTTTTGGACTCACCAACGCCCCAGCCTATTTCATGTACCTCATGAATTCGGTCTTTATGTCTGAATTAGACAAGTTTGTGGTGGTTTTCATTGACGACATTCTTGTGTACTCCAAGAATGAGGAAGAGCACGCTGAGCACCTTCGCATTGTTCTTCAGCGACTGAGAGACCACCAACTCTACGCCAAATTCTCCAAGTGTGAATTCTGGCTAGAGAGCGTGAAATTTTTGGGCCACACGATTTCCAAAGATGGTATATCCGTGGATCCATCCAAAGTACAAGAGGTACTAGATTGGCAACCACCTACTTCAGTCCACGAGATTCGGAGTTTTCTGGGATTAGCCGGTTACTACCGCCGTTTCATTCCGGATTTCTCTCGAATTGCGAAGCCTATGACCGAACTTTTGAAGAAGGGAGTTAAATTTGAGTGGAATGACAAAGGTGAGGAAGCTTTCCACACCCTGCGAAGACTTTTGACTTCCGCCCCAGTTTTGGCTCAGCCCGATTGCACCAAGCCGTATGATGTTTATTGTGATGCATCAGGCACCGGTCTTGGCTGTGTTCTCATGCAAGAGAACCGAGTCATTGCTTATGCTTCACGAGCACTTCGACCTCATGAGCAAAACTACCCCACGCACGATCTTGAGTTAGCAGCGGTCATTCATGCTCTCAAGATGTGGAGGCACTATTTGATGGGTGTTCCCTGCAACATATACACAGACCACAAGAGCCTTAAATATGTCTTCACTCAGGCACATCTGAACATGAGGCAGCGCAGATGGTTGGAGTTAGCTAAGGACTATGACCTCAGTGTGCATTATCACCACGGGAAGGCTAATGTCGTTGCGGATGCACTCAGCCGCAAGGCTCGTTGCCATTGTCTTTCCGTGGAGTCCTACGCTGACACCCTGTGTCACGAAATGGCAAAGCTCAACTTAGAGATTGTTCCACACGGGTACTTCAACCATATTGCAGTGGAACCAACCTTGCACGATCAGATTGTTATGGCCCAATTAAATGATGCGGGCGTTAAAGTTCTCAAAAGAAAATTGTCTAAAGAGAAAGTGAAAGAGAAGTACAAGTGCTTCCGGTTAGACGGGCAAGGAGTCCTATGGTTTGGACACCGCCTCATGGTGCCCAAAAACATGGAACTCCGGAGGAAGATTATGGATGAGGCACATCTCTCTAAATTTTCTATCCATCCGGGCAGCACCAAAATGTATCAAGATTTGAAACAAAACTTTTGGTGGACTCGGATGAAGCGAGAAATTGCCACGTATGTGTCGGAATGTGACACCTGCCAGCGGGTTAAGGCCAGCCACTTGAAGGTAGCAGGCACGCTTCAACCTCTACCTATTCCCTCATGGAAGTGGGAAGATATCAGTATGGATTTTATTGTTGGACTTCCCAGGACCCCTCAGGGCCATGATTCCATTTGGGTAATTGTGGATCGCCTTACCAAGACCGCGCATTTTATTCCAGTCAATGCCACTTATTCTGCTAAGAAGTATGCGGAGATTTATTTGGAGCGGATCGTTTGTCTACATGGAGTACCCAAGACGATAATTTCAGATCGTGGTGCTCTGTTCGTAGCACGTTTTTGGGAGCAATTGCAAATGTCCCTAGGCACTAAACTGATCCGTAGCTCAGCATATCACCCCCAGACCGATGGGCAGACAGAAAGGGTAAATCAAATACTTGAAGATATGCTTCGAGCCTGTATTATTCATTATGGGAAGAATTGGGAGAAGTGTTTGTCTCTGGCCGAATTCTCCTATAATAACAGCTACCAATCGAGTTTGAAAATGGCGCCTTTCGAAGCCCTATATGGTAGAAGATGTCGGACCCCGTTGTGTTGGTCCCAGGCAGGCGAGAGATACACTTATGGCCCTGACCTTGTGAAAGAAGCCGAAGAAAAGGTTAGGATCATTCGGGAGAATTTGAAAACCGCCCAGACACGACAAAAGAGCTACTTTGATCAACGGCGAAAGCCACTTCAGTTTGAAGTTGGTGATCATGTGTATCTAAAGGTCTCCCCGACCAGGGGTGTGCAAAGGTTTGGACTTAAGGGCAAGCTTGCACCTCGCTATATCGGCCCGTATGAAATTACTCAACAATGTGGGCCGGTAGCCTATCAAGTGAAGCTTCCCGAGAGACTTTCAGCGGTGCACAATGTGTTTCACGTTTCTCAACTCAAGAGGTGTCTTCGTGTTCCGACCGAGGTCGTTGAACAAGAGGAACTCTCGGTTGAACCAGATCTCTCTTACGATGAGCATCCTGTCAAGATCCTCGACGAGAAAGAGCGGCAGACCCGAAGGAAGGGAGTTAAAATGTACAAAATTCAGTGGAGTCATCACTCTGAAGATGAAGCCACGTGGGAAACCGAGGATTATCTCAGGAAGAATTTCCCCGACATACTATCATAAGCCGAGGTATTCTTTTCCCCTCCTTACCATTAAGCGTAATCGAATCTCGGGGCGAGATTCCTTTTAAGGGGGGTAGGCTGTGACATCTCTGATGTCAAATTAACTAAAAAGTGCATTTAAGATTAATGCAACAGAGATTTAAGGTTGGATTTCAAAAATCCCTCAAAAATTCACCAAAAATTCAAATTTTAATCCAAAAACAGGGGTTATTTGGTACCCAACCGAAAACTCAAGATTTTTGTACTAAACTTGAAAATCTCCCAAAATAAAAGTTGTCTGGCATCACAAATAAACCCTAGTTACTGTTTGGAGTTTTTGAAAATTTTGCAGTTTAGCCCCTCAAAAACTCAAATTACCGTTCTAGGCACCTTTCTGTTTTTGGGCTTTTTGAGCTTGAAAAACTTCGAATTTCAAGTTCATCCCAAAAAGGAAGTTGTGTCCCATCTTTCAATCTACAACTTTTATTTTTGCACTTTTTCAAGTTCAGTTCAAAATTTTGGAGAAAATTTGAATTCAAACTCGGAGCTCCCCGGGCCGGGAACAGTGCCCCTGGCGCGGCTGACGCCGGCCAGAGCTCGGCCGCCACGCGGCCGGAGCGCGGCGCAGGCGGCCCTGAGCTGGCCGAGCCGCGGCGGTTGATGGCCTTTGTCGCCTAGCCGTTGTCCGTTCGCTCCCGCGCGGTCAAGTCGCCGCCGTCGCCTCGCTCCTCCTCGCGCCGCGCGACGCCATGATGCGGTCGGAGCGCCGCCGCGGCCACGCGCGCGCGCGACGCGTTGGACAGCGCTGCAAGCGCGATTCCACTCCGCAACGCGCCAAAGCCACTGTAGGAGATCCCCGCGATGATGCTGAAGCGATCCTTCGCCCCGTCGAGTCGAGCGCGCGCTGCCCGAGCTCGGTCCGCATTCATGGCGGCCTGCTCGCGCCGCGCAGGCGCGCTCGCTCGCTCCCGAGGCTCAACAGTGGCCATTTCGCGTGCTTGAGCACTCCACCGAGCCTCCCACTCCCTCCATTCACTCGCTCGAGCCTCCAGTGACTCCCCTCGCGCTCTCCCCCTCCTTCTTCCTCCTCGCGACGCACGAACCGAACTTGAGTTCGTCGCAAAATTCGTCGCGTACACTGCCCCATTCCCAAATCCACTCCGCACAGAGCTAGTCCACTCCCCTAGCTCCATTTCCCCCAACTTTCCCCAACACATTGGCCATTCCCGAGCTCGATTTTCCAAGTTCCCCCAAATCGCGTTTTCCGGCCGTCGAACCACCTCACCGTCGAGACCCTACTTCGAGCCTTCCCCGAGCCTCCTCGAGCACACCATTGGCTTCCCCAAGCTCTGCTGGTGCTCTAGGACTTCTTCCCCCACCGCGAACGACACCGAGCTCGCCGGCGCAGACCCCGCAGCGGCCGCGCCGCCACCTCCTCGTCGCCGGCGTAACTCCGTCAACCCCCGGCCTCCCAACCGTGCTCAAACGACTCGTGGTGAGCCAAGGACCACTTCCCCCCACTTCCCCGAGCCCAGTTCGCCGTGGTTTGCCCGGCGTAACTCCGACGAGGTCCCAGGGACCTTTCTTCATCTTCTTCCTTTGTCCAGGGGCCTCTGCGCAAAAACCAGGGGCTTCTTCGCGAAAGTTTGAAAGTTCTAGGGTTCTCGGTGAAAATAGATTCTTACCCTAGATTTGATTTTTCCCGAAACTTGTAAAATCGATTAAAAATCGTAGAAAAATCAGACAAATATGCAAAAATACTCTCTGGAATCGTGAGAACCTAAACTACAATCTCTATTAGACATGTTTATGCTTTTGGTGAACGGTTGTTGAATTAAAAATCAAACTAGGAAAACCTAAAGTTGTGCACCATTTCTAATCCAGAGCTCCGCTGGGGTTGAGCTTTGGATATGTTGTGTATATAGGCTTTGGACAGCTTGTGTCCAAAGGAGACTCAAAAATATGGTGTGTAGCTCCAGTTATAGATTTAAATGTGTTTCCTGACTTTCTGCAGTAAAGAAATTGTTAAAAATAATTTGTGCAGCGAAAAATCACCATTTTGCTCCTGAGAACTAGAAACTTGTTAGCACACATGTTAAAAATGAGAAACTTAATTTTTGCTCTGTTTAGGATGGCAAATAATTAAATATGTGTTTTTGGATAGAAAAATAATGAGGACTACCCAAGGGTTATTTTGAGCCACCACTTGGCCAGAGCCCTCCTCATATTTATGCTTAGCTTTGGTAGAAAGATCTCCTGAAATAGATAAAATTTCAATTTATTATGCCTTTATTTCACTTTCTGTAGCTAGCTGTTGGCATATTTTTAATAAATTGTGTGTAACTCGAAATTAGCTAAATTTTGGAGTGAGCTTAGCTCCTATACTCCAGTAGCTGTCATAAAGTTTATAGCAAAAATTGATGAACAGAAGTGGAGAAACAAAAATAAGAAGGAATCTAGATAGAAATTGAATTAAATAAAAGAATAAACCTATTTGGTTGATTGATCAAGTTTAAATGGTTAAAATCTGAAATTCAGAACAGCACCTAACTTGGTGAAGAAAGAAATAAGATTCTTTTATATATGTACACAATCACCATCGAATTAAATAAAACTTTTCCACACCAACACTTGCTTTATGAAGGAAATAAAAGTATCCAAGTATGTCTAGGTGAATATGGCCTTCAAGGCCCTAGTCTTAGCATCTTAAGGCAGCCGCCTTAAAGTTTATACATATCATGTAGAAGGCGCTATCCCCGACGGCGACTACACCCTCGTCCCGGCAGAAGAGGAGCAAGTCCAGGAGCCCGGCGCCGGTGCAGACGTGAACCACCCGGAGGCTAACTCTCAGCCCGAGCAGGAAGGCAAGCCCCGGAGCATGACCTAACATTTTTAAATATTGCACTTTGAATTCTTTATGTTCGTGCATTTACGTTTCTAGGAGTTGATTGAATACCATAGCTGCAATATTTTCCTAGTACCTATGACTTGCAATACTAGTATGAAAGGATCGGTAGAGCATTGCAATAGGTTCGTTACAAGTCGAGTGATTTCCTGTCACTCGCGAGATATAGGAATTGCTTGTCTTTATTTATGTTGGAATCATAAGGATTGACGGGCGGGATGATAGATGTAGATCTCCCGTCCGTGTTTGATAATTGGTTAAGGTCGGAAGGTGTGGATACTAAGTCAAGTTTTTGAACGTACCACATGCATGCCGGTATATGGGAGCCGGTAAGCCCGGTACCAAATTGAAGCAGCTAGGGCCGATAGCCATCTCTCCTTGGAAACTTTGTTTTCCCTTGCCGTACACTCGTGGATGTATGCGTGATGCTGTGAGTGAAGCAGTAAACCTTCATCCTAAGGAAGTGGACCCGGTTCCGAATTGTGGATAGATGGGAAAGGTTGGGAAATGCTTGTACCTTTTATCTCAAGCAGAGTATCCGTGTGTGTTGGGTTTTCCCTGGCCAGGTAGCACAAATTCGGTTCGAACTGTCCGCTTCTCGCGGTTAATGAGACTGCTTGACCGTCAGGCCACATCGAGTAACAAGTGGAATTTGAGATTATGAATTTGTTCTATGAATTAAATTGTATTGCTCCATTTGTATGCTTAGAGAGGATGCTAATCTAGAATGGTTAAATTTATTAGAATATGGTGCTAAAACTTGAAAGTAAGGATCAACTTTAGCTGCTTTTTGGCAAACAAACCCACCAGCCAAAAGCCTTTCATTGTCTAGATGTCGGTGATGTAGTTTTCACCCGACGGGTAAGCCTTGCTGAGTATTAGTATACTCAGCCTTGCTTGTGGCAATATGTTTACAGGTATCATTCTGGATGTGGATGCTATGACTTGGCCTGCCCAGGTTCCACCTGGCTGGCACATCGAATGGGTCCCGTCCTCAGGCGAGGATCGGGAGGAGTAGCTTCGTGGCAGGCCTCATCACGGAGTTACTTGTTTCGTCGTTAGATGATTTACTTCCGCTGCAATGAACTTTTAAATTCAGTTGTTATGAACTTTTAAATTCCGCTGCAAGACTTGTACTCTGGTTTTAAATTTGAACTCGGTTTGTAATAACTACTTCTCTATGTGTGTAATATAATTTGTGGAATGTTGTAATCTCTGGAACTCACCTTCGTGTGGGCCTGCTGCTGTTACGATCTAGTTTAGTACGTGGTTTAATCGGGTTTAATCCGACGGCACTCCAGCTTATTCCGGATTAAGTGCCTGACTACATGATTAGTGGTCTGAGGGTACTTAACTTGGAATAATTTCGGAGTGGTCCGCCACACCTTCGAAGCCATCTTGACGATGGTGAGCTTGGAGGGAGACGAGATTGAAGATTGGATCGACGAAGACGATGGAGAGCGGAAACAGCGACGGGAAATGAGGAGCATACCCCGTTACGCCGTTGTTCCCTTATATAGGGGCAGCGGGGTGGCAGGCGGCCGTACCGAGGGGGCGCACGACCGAGCGCCCAACGGCTCTAGGTGCACCCGACGTGCGTGCGTGGCACGAGGCGGCGGATTAGGGCATTTACTACCCTCCACGCCCACACGCCTCATCGGGCCCACCACGACCGCGAGGTCAAATCCGGAGCCTGACCGCCACGTCGCGTCGCACTCGATGGGCGGGTCTATTCCCGTCAACAGCTGGACAGGCCGTCGCGGTCCGTGGGCCCAACTGAATCCCCGCGATCCGCCGCGATCCTGGGCCCACGCTGAAGGACACAGGCCGACACTTCACAAAGAAGGTCGAGACTTCTATGAGATGTTGGGCACCGGGCATTGCCGTCGAGGCATTTCCATGGTCGCGCCCCCAAAATTCCGGATGTTACCAGGAGTTGGCAAGAAAATGGAAGGAAAGAAGGGCCTCCCCAAAGAATCCAATTCCCCCGAAGAACGGAGATGACCTCACAAACGAGTCCTTGACTCCTCTGCAAGGTCGGGGGCTACTGTGGCGGTCATGGATTAGGGGGCCCACTGTCAGGGCGCCTGCTAACGGCGCGCGGACGGAGGAAGACCCTGATAGCACTAGTTTCGACTGGTCGAAAGGCTCTGTCTCGCTCGACCTACCAAGGACCTGGGGAACGTGAGGATATAAGCCTCCGTCTCGTACGACCCCGGTCCCCACCAGACGACCAGGGGGTGGAAGGGGTCGGGCACATCCGTCTCGCGTGACCCTCGACCCCTCGGGTCGGAAGGGCAGGCCCCCTTGAGGGGGCCCGTCCATCGGTGAGCACGCACAGTGGAAAAGGGGGGAGTCCCAGAGACCCTCCCCAAGTCAAATCTGGCTTGTGAAGGAGAAGGCGTGCGGCCTACGCCTTCTCCCGACCGACACCCGACATCACCTGCCCGCCTGCCAACTGAAAAAGCTGATCTGCAGCCCTGCGCTTGGGAAAAGGTAGCTGCATGCGCGCTGCTGCGCTATCGGCCAAGAAGGAAGCAACCGCGAAGCTGCCGGTGCGAAGGTGAAGGACACGCGGCAACCAAGGAAGGGGTCGTCAAGACGCAGTAGGCCGACAACAAGCAACCGTCGGGGGCGTCCGGCCTTCGAGGGTAGATAGGTAAAACGACATTGTAAAGCTGCCCTCCTCTTGAGCTATAAAAGAGGAGGGCGTCCCCCCACAACGGGATTCCGATCCGAATTCCAATTTTTGGATTCTCGATCTCTAGAGCACTTAGTCCCCTACACGCACATTCCACACACAAGGCTTGAACCGGCCTTCGTTGTAATCCGCCGCTAAGAGAGCAATACAATCAGGAACCCGTTGCACTGGATGTAGGAATCTCTCCCGAACCAGTATAAACCCTCTGTCTTGCGTCTCTTGAACCATTCTCCACCGAGACGTGCGTGTTCTGTGATCGACACTAGCCGGCGTGAGGTACCCCGTGTGCCACCCGCCGACACTGATCAAACTCTTGCTTATTTCCTTTCTTGCACATTGGCATCAACTCCATAGCAAACAACAAGCACGGTTCTTCTTTTTTATTTAGCCAGTGCAAATCAAATGTTTCTTTCTTTTTCTTTTTACCTCAGCCAATCGGCTTTCAGGTGATCCGTTTATTTTGCCGTGCCTCCCATCATTGGTTTGTTGCTTTTCCTTTTTAGCTTATATTCAAGGTCTATCCATTGATCCAGTCAATCAAAACCATTCCATGTTTGCCGAAGCAACACTTTCCAAGTCACTCACCAGGCCCACTTTCCAATGGTGAGAACGTTTTCCAGTGCCAACCTTTTTTTTAATTGTAAGGCTATTTTCTGAATTCGGAATTCAATAGCAAGTTTGTTTCAAAATTGATTTATTTCTTTACGGCAGATAGTTCCGGTCCTATTTTTTTCTTTAGGACAATGTGATAGCATAGATAACATTTAGACAACAGGAAACAAGAGAAGCTCTATATCTCTATGTATATAGGATAACATTTAGACAAAGTGTGTTGCTATATTGGGCTTTGCATCCTGGGCTATGCTTTGCTAATTTTCAAGAAGATTTGATTTATTAGCAAATTCCAGAAGATACTACAAGAAAACTGTTAATCCGTGACGATTTTTCTGTGATATTTTCAGACAACGTCGCAGACCATACATAATCCATGACGATTACCAATTTTCCGTCACGGATCTAGAACAATGGATATTAGGCCCATGTTACAACGACGCTCTATCAAATCGTCACGATTCAGCCCATTAACTATTGACATTTTGCCAGATTCGTTGATCAACAAATTGTCACCCATTTGCTGGACAAATTAAAAAGAAGGAAGAACCAAGAAAATAAAGATAAGGAAAAAATAGGGAAAAAATAAAAAGAAGAAAGAAGCAAGAAATTAAAATGGAGAGAAAAAAATAGGGACAACACAAAATTGAACCCACAACCTCCCAATTAAAACAACCTGCACTACCACTACACCACAACTCAAATTCTGTCGAAATTGGTAGGCACTTTGGTTTAATGAAAGGTATTAGCCTCTACTCAAAAAAATATGTGAAAAAAAGTCACCAAGAAGATTCAAACTCAGGTGGTGGGCTGCACCATACTAAGCTCTCACCACTACGCTATACTCTCATTTGTGCTAGATTTTGGTAACCAATTTATTTATACGAAATTCTCATCCATTTGCGCCATCAACAACGTCACCCGGCCGCATCTGCTCAAGGTCAGTCACCGCCACGGGAAATAATGGCGCTCAGAAGGAAGCCCATCTACCACCAGAAAGTGGCCTCTTTTGTGTCTGACTTGGTTATGTTTGTTTACTTATTCAAACAACTTAGCCATACATCTACCAGAATACCTATTGCCTTGCGCTTGCGTCTTCCCATCTGGGTCGACCACTCGCCCATCATTCTTCCGCCTCCACCGCCGCCGCCCATCCTTTGTCCGGGGATTTCGGTTAGGATCAAGGGACTAGGGAGCTTCATGTAGATCCCGCCGCCGCCCACCATTGACATGCTCCGCTGCAAGCTGCCGTTGCCCATCACCGTCCCTCTGCTGCAAGCTGCAGCACCTCTGTTCGGATCTCTTCCAGCACCTTGGCGCCACGGGGACGAGGCGGGCACCAGCAGCACGCCGTCCACCTCCAAGAGCCACGTGCCCTCTGTTGCGCACGCCACCGCTTCACCATCCACCTCCACGAACCACTGCTCATCTGCTGCAAGGACTGCAGTGCAACAAGGTATACTTCCCTGTTTTTTCTTGGAATTGGAATGTGGCTTTGTCAAACTGGTTTGGACTTATTTGGGTTTGTCTATAATGCTTGATTAGATGGATCGAAGTTGGATTCATGGTAGATTATTTCCCCTGAATACGTTGATGGTGTCAAACAATTCATGAGCTTCATTCAAGAAAAATTCAATGAGAATGTTGAAGTATTGTGCCCTTGTGGTAGATGCCTCAATCAGAAGTACCTTTGTCAGCCTCTTGTGGAGAAACATATTTTTTTGAAGGGCATGGACAATACTTATACTCGATGGATTCATCACGGAGAGAGCATGCATGTAGAAGTTGTTGAGCATCCTGTAGATTTGAATGACTATAGCGATGGTTCCATACATGGAGAAGATGGAAGTCCTGATCGTTTGGAAGGGCTTATTAAAGACCTACACAATGCAGCTGAAAAAGAATGCCAAGATGGAGAAGATGAGGATGGTGGTACAGAACCTCATTGATAGAGGCGGAGCGCCCAATCTTTCGGTGAGTGGAGATAATTTTGACTTGGGTGGATGTAGACCCTCACGATCCGACTACGACAAGCGAACTCGAGGCGCCAATGCAATCACTGAACTAACTCCCTGTGGTTACCAAACTTGCTGGCGCAAGGTCGGCCTGATCACGAAGATCAATCCCTGTTTGCAATCGAAGAACAAACAAGAACAAGAGGCGAACAATCTTAATATTACTCGAAGGTGGAGTCCTGAATCACGGAGGTCAGCACGTATTTGCGCATGATCCGTTTAGCAGTGGCTAATCGTAAAACAAAACTCAAGTTCTAATGAAAAGAGTAGTCTAATCTAAATAGAGGGGACGCAACCCCTGGCGCCTAAGGGAGGTGGCGCCCTAGGGTTGGAAAACCCTAGATGCCGCTAGCTGGGCTGCCACAGCCACGAGCCTCGAAGTGGCTGGTCGTCCATTCTCCTGGGCCTTCATTCTTCAGTACCATGATGCAGTTCAACTCTCTTGCGCGAGCCCGCGTAATCGGCCCAAGTGGAGGAAGCTCCTGGACCTCTGGCGCCTGTACCAGAGGCACCTGAGGGAAAGGTGCTTGAGCCAAAGGCGCCTGATCTTCTGGCGCCGTGTCTGCTGTCGTCGTACTCGTAGTGTAGTCGATGTCCGCATCAGCCTCCCCTTCTTGAAACGAAGTCGTCCTCGACGGCAACTCCTCATCCTCGCCCGCGTATGGTGTCAAATCTGGAACATTAAAACTAGTGAAAACACCAAACTCCGCAGGTAGGTCAAGAACGTAAGCATTATCGTTAATCTTGGTTAGCACTTTGAAAGGACCAGCGGCGCGAGGCATCAATTTAGAACGGCGTAAAGTAGGAAAGCGATCCTTACGCAAGTGCAAGCAAACCAAATCACCAGGTGCAAAAGTAACATGTTTGCGACCTTTACTGCCCGCAACCTGATAGCGAACATTCGCAGCAGCAATATTTTGATGAGTTTGATCATGCAACATTATCATTTGCTCAACATGGGCAACGTCATCTAAATGGGGAGCATCGGCAACATCGGCAGAAAATAAATCAATAGGCGCGCGCGGAACATAACCATAAACCACCTCAAAAGGGCACATCTTAGTCGAAGAATGCATAGCACGGTTATAAGCAAACTCAACATGAGGCAAACAATCTTCCCAACGTTTTAAGTTCTTGTCTAAAACAGCCCTAAGCATGATAGACAAAGTTCTATTTACCACCTCAGTTTGCCCATCAGTCTGAGGATGACATGTAGTACTAAACAGCAATTTAGTGCCCAATTTATTCTATAGTGATCTCCAAAAATGATTGAGAAACTTAGCATCACAATCAGAGACAATTGTATATGGAATGCCATGCAAACGAACAATTTCTTGAAAGAACAATTCAGCAACCATGCTAGCATCATCAGCTTTATGACAAGGTATAAAGTGAGCCATTTTAGAGAAGCGATCGACAACCACAAAAATGCTATCCCTCCCCTTCTTAGTTCTAGGCAGTCCTAAAACAAAGTCCATTGAAATATCAAGCCACGGGGACGAAGGGACAGGCAAAGGCATATACAAACCGTGGTTGGTCAGACGGGACTTAGCTTTCTGGCATGTAGTGCAGCGTGCAACAAGGCGCTTGACATCACGGCGCATCTGGGGCCAGAAGAAGTGCGCGGACAGTATCTCGTGCGTCTTGAAGATGCCAAAGTGGCCCATGAGGCCGCCGCCATGTGCTTCCTGCAACAACAAAAGACGAACCGAGGTCGCTGGAACACACAGCTTGTTAGCTCGAAACAGGAACCCGTCCTGCAGATGAAATTGACCCCATGGTTTCCCAGTCAAGCAATGAGCAAAAGCATCTCTGAAATCAGCATCATCAACATATTGATCATTCATAGTGTGCAAGCCAAAAATTTTGAAGTCTAGTTGTGAAAGCATAGTATAGCGGCGAGACAGAGCATCAGCAATGACATTTTCCTTTCCACTCTTGTGTTTAATAATGTACGGAAAGGACTCAATGAATTCAACCCATTTAGCATGACGACGATTCAGGTTTGTTTGGGTTCGAATATGTTTTAAAGCTTCATGATCAGAATGGATAATAAACTCACGATGCCACAGGTAATGCTTCCATGTTTGTAAAGTGCACACGAGAGCATACAGTTCTTTATCATAAGTAAAATAGTGCAAGCTAGGACCACTTAATTTTTCACTAAAGTAAGCAACCGGTTTACCCTCTTGTAACAAAACAGCACCTAAACCAATCCCACTGGCATCGCATTCAAGCTCAAAGATTTTAGTGAAATCAGGCAATTGTAAGACAGGAGCATGTGTGAGCTTATCTTTGAGAGTGCAGAAAGCAACCTCCTGTGAATCGCTCCAAATGAAGGGCGCGTCTTTCTTTGTAAGCTCGTGCAGAGGTGCTGCAATGGGACTGAAATCATGCACAAATCGTCGGTAGAAACCTGCAAGACCAAGGAAACTCCGAATCTGCGTGACCGTCGTCGGCGTGGGCCATTCTCGGATGGCATCGATCTTGCTGCTGTCCACCTCAATGCCCTGTGGAGTAACAACATAGCCAAGAAACGAGACACGTTGTGTGCAAAACATGCATTTTTCAATGTTGCCATACAAGTTAGCCGCACGTAACGTATCAAACACAGCACGCAAATGACCCAAATGTTCGTCCATAGACTTGCTGTAAATCCAGATATCATTGAAATAGACAACAACAAACAAGCCTATAAAGGGTCTGAGAACTTCATTCATCAAGCGCATAAATGTGCTGGGTGCATTAGTCAATCCAAACGGCATAACTAACCATTCATACAAGCCAAATTTTGTTTTAAAAGCCGTTTTCCATTCATCACCCAATTTCATACGAATCTGGTGGTAGCCACTACGCAAATCAATCTTAGTGAATATAATGGCACCACTAAGCTCGTCTAACATGTCATCAAGGCGAGGAATAGGATATCGATATCGAATAGTGATGCTATTAATAGCACGACAATCGACACACATGCGCCAGAAACCATCTTTCTTAGGAACAAGTAATACCAGAATGGAACAGGGGCTAAGAGACTCACGAATGTAGCCCTTGTCGAGCAGCGCTTGTACCTGGCACTGAATTTCCTTTGTCTCCTCCGGGTTAGTGCGGTACGGTGCGCGGTTCGGAAGCGGTGCACCCGGAACGAGATCAATCTGGTGCTCAATGCCCCGAAGCGGGGGAAGACCTGGTGGCGAGTCCTTCGGAAAAACATCCGCGTACTCCTGCAAAAGGTGAGTAACCCCAGGGGGAATATCCGAAGGTGGTGCATCATCAAGTGAAACAAGCAAGCCAGCGCACATGAGAACATAGCAGCAGGGTGACTGTGACGCGTGTAGCTCATCAAAATCAGATCTGGTGGCCATCAAAATAGGAGCATGCAACTTAATTTCAGAATTAGCAGGAGGTGCCGGATGCTGAGGTTTTGATTTAGCAGCGCGAGCAATATCATCTTTAACAATTTGTTCAGGCGTCATGGGATGAATGATGATTTTCTGGCCTTTACTCATGAGAGAATAATGATTTGAACGACCATGATGCAAGCTATCAGTATCAAATTGCCAAGGTCTACCAAGTAACAACGAGCATGCTTCCGTAGGTATGACATCACAATCCACAAAATCAGAGTAGGTGCCTATGGAAAAAGGAACGTGTACCGATTGTGTGACCTGGATCTTGCCACCATCATTAAGCCACTGAATGTGATAGGGGCTCGGATGCTTACGAGTGGACAAGGACAACTTCTCGACCATCATGGTGCTTGCCAAGTTGTTGCAGCTGCCACTGTCGATGATGATACGAATGGAACGATCCTGAACAACTCCCTTCGTGTGGAACAGAGTGTGATGCTGGTTCTTCTCGGGCGTGGCAACCTGCGTACTCAGAACACGCTGTGCTACAAGGCTTTCGTAGCGATCAGCATCGCCTGGGTTGACGTGAACCTCCTCCCTAGCTGTAGGGTCAGTGGAAAGCAAGGTATGTGTAGGTTCCTCTGAATCACTAGCGCAAGAATACTCACCATTATCGCGAATGATCAGGGTGCGCTTGCTGGGGCAGTCCCAAAAACATGTCCAAAACCTTTGAAGCGGTGGCACTGGATGTTGCGCGTACGGGCGGTCGAAGTAGTAGAGCCGGTGGCCGTAGGTGCTGTAGACGTCGTTGCGTGGTCGCGCAGTGTAGCAGGTGCAGGTGCAGGTGCAGGTGCAGGTGCAGGCGCAGGGGTAGTAGGTGTGGCGCTAGAGGAAGGGCGACGTCCTGCAAATGAGTTAGAGTAGGTCTTTGAGCGGAGTCCCTGCACTTGTCGTTAAGCTTTGCAAGCAAATTCAAACAGGGTGGTGATATTATCATAGTTTGTAAAATCAAGGATATCCTGAATATCGCGATTCAAACCACCACGAAAGCGTGCCATGTCGGCGTCGTCCATCTCAACAAGGCCACAGCGAATCATACCTTTCTGCAGCTCCTGGTAATAAGTCTCCACAGACTGTTGGCCTTTTTGGAAGCACTGCATTTTGTTAAGCAAATCGCGAGCATAATACGACGGCACAAATCGACATCGCATAGCAGTTTTTAATTGTGCCCAGTTGGTCGGAAGGCTAGCAGGATTTTTTTGCTTAAACTCATGCCACCATAGTAAGGAAAATTCTTGAAATTCACTAATAGCAGCCTTAACTTGCGAACTAGCAGGAATATCATGGCATGCAAATTTCTGATCTACCTCTAGTTCCCAATCAAGATATGCAGCAGGATCATATTTTACAGTAAAAGGTGGAATCTTGAATTTAATTTTAGCAAAGGAATCTTGCTGACGTGGAATACGACGGGCACGAGGAGGGCGATTACCATCCTGTTCAGAGTCACTGCCGTAGTCTTTCTGGAGATCTGTGAGCGACGCGGTGAGGCCGTCGAGGCGAGCCATGATGGTGTCTAGGGTTTGCCGAGTCGCAGCTTGAGCGAGGTCGATCTGATCGAACCGCTCGGTGGACGAAGTGATCGTCGAATCCAGACGTTCGTGCATCGTCTGGATGTCCATGGTGAGGCCATCAACCTGTGCCTGCATGGTTAGCAATTTGGCATCCTTTTCCTCGTCACCTGCCATGGATAGAGAAAACGCAGCAGCAAGGGAAAAAATAACAAGGTGTATCACAGGCTCACAAGGCGCTCAACTATCGTGCTGTGATCAAGTTCTTATTTGTTCTTACCAAGCACATAGAGGGGACCTGCAACCAACAAGGAGTACCGGTGAGAGATTGGAGGAGCGATTGCCTGGAGACCCGAAAATCCGCTCGTCGGAGAAATATATGGAGTTCTTGGTATGCTGCACTCAGTCCAAGGGTTAGCACAATCAAAACAATAATGCAAAGCTAAATTATAGTGCTAACATGGTACAACTTGTTGCTGAACAGAATAGCACGCAGGGGCGTAAGTGGGGCAGCAAGGAGGACAACACGAACAAGGCACGACGGGTGAAATTCATAGAACAAGCACAATGGCAGTGGCATAAATAGTACTGCAGATTTCACCAAAAAGGCACTAGTAGGAATCACAGGTCATTTGGATTTTCTTTTTTTTTATTGTTTTGATATTTTTCTCACAACCAGGAGCACAAGAACAGGAACCACAGAAAGTTTCAACTGAAACAGAGACCGGATGTGGTCTACAGAAAAGCAAACGTGTTTGCCGGAAAAGGTCCAAACACAGTAATCAATTTTTTTAATTATGCTCCTGATTTTTTTTGAATTTTTTGAGAAACCACACCGACCTAGGGTGGGTGTGGGCAGGCCTGTCTCGGAGTTGGGAATCTGCTGTAAAAAGTTGAGCCAAAACAGAGTTACGAGCGAAAAGTTATGCCCGTTTTACTGAAGGTACCTCGTGTCAGGGTTTCGGCGGCACCACTCGATAGCGAACGCAGCGGCGGGATCTGGTGGGATGGGGGGGTGCTCGGTGGAATACGGAGGATCTGAGGGGGTATGGTGGCGGCAAAGCGGCGATGGTGGGGATATGACGGCGTACGAGATGACTCTGGTCAACAACAAAATAAACACATGAAGCACACAAATTCAACAAAGCAAATTATCGATGAAAGTGCACGGCTCAAAAGGTGCTGGGATAAAGGTCTAAACCTGAATATGTATATGGTTTGGTGGACGATAGGAGAGTGAAAACCCTCGATAAACTCACCGATCAACTTGAAATCCTGATACCACTTGATAGAGGCGGAGCGCCCGATCTTTCGGTGAGTGGAGATAATTTCGACTTGGGCGGAAGTAGACCCTCACGATCCGACTACGACGAGCGAACTCGAGGCGCCAATGCAATCGCTGAACCAACTCCCTGTGGTTACCGAACTTGCTGGCGCAAGGTCGGCCTGATCTCGAAGATCAATCCCTGTTTGCAATTGAAGAACAAACAAGAACAAGAGGCGAACAATCTTAATATCACTCGAAGGTGGAGTCCTGAATCACAGAGGTCAGCGCGTATTTGCGCGTGATCCGTTTAGCAGTGGCTAATCGTAAAACAAAACTCAAGTTCTAATGAAAAGAGTAGTCTAATCTAAATAGAGGGGTCGCAGCCCCTGGCGGCTACGGGAGGTGGTGCCCTAGGATTGGAAAACCGCTGCTAGCTGGGCCGCCGCAGCCACGGGCCTCGAAGTGGCTAGTCGTCTATTATCCTGGGCCTTCATTTTTCAGTACCATGATGTAGTTCAACTCTCTTGCGCGAGCCCGCATAATCGGCCCAAGTGGAGGAAGCTCCTGGACCTCTGGCGCCTGAGGGAGAGGCGCCTGTACCAGAGGCGCCTGAGGGAAAGGTGCCTGAGCCAAAGGCGCTTGATCTTCTGGCGCCGTGTCTGCTGTCGTCGTACTCGTAGTGTAGTCGATGTCCGCATCACTCATTACTAGGAGTCATTTTTTTAAATAGTGATGAGGGAGGCGAAGTGTCAGTTGGTTGCACCAAATTTTCTAGGTTCAGTTTGTGGTAAAGCTTCTTCGTATGAAGTCATTATATAGGATAAGCAATTCTGCCTTTACTACAATATTGAAGCTATTGGCCTCATAAAAAATGTTGTTCTGAAGCAAGCGTGGGGGTGAAGAGCCTAATGCAATTGACTGGTTCAAGGAATGCCACTACAGCCATAAAACGAATGGATACAAGCCTGCAGTACAAGATGCTATTGTAAGTCAACTTTGAGACATCGCTTTTTGATGTTCTCATTTTAAGCTTTATCATGACCATCAACTATTTTTGTTGCTTGCTTGCTAGACTGAGTGTGACATCTCTGATGTCAAAATATTTATTACTGCACTTAAAACCAATGCAAAAAAAGGGAATTATGGGTTGAAACTCAAAAATCCATCAAAAATTCAAATTCAAATTCAAAAACAGGGGCTGTTTGACACTCAACTGAAAACTCAAGATTTTGTTACTAAACATGAAAATCTCCAAAAATAAAAGTTCTTTGTCATCACAAATAAACCCTAGTCACTGTTTGGAACTTTTGAAAATTTTGCAGTTTAGTCCCTCGAAAACTCGAAATACCATTCTGGGCACCTTTTTGTTTTTGGGTTGTTTGAGCTCAAAAAATTTGAAATTTCAGGTTCACCCCAAAAAGAAAGTTGTGTCCATCCTCTCAAACTCCAACTTTTATTTTTACACTTTTTCGAGTGCAGTTCAAATTTTTGGTGAAAATTCGAATTGGAAAACGGAGCTCCACGGGCGCCAACAGTGGCCCTGGCGCGCTCTGCGCCTGGCCGGAGCTCGGCCGCCACGTGGCCGGCGAGCGGCGCAGGCAGCGCCGAGCTGGCCAAGCCACGGCGGATGCTGGCGCTTGTCACCTTGCACTTGTCCAGCCCCTCCCGAGCCATCAAGTCGCCGCCGTCGAGTCGCCTCGCCTCGCGCCGCGGAACGCCACCATGGCGGTCGCGCGCCGGCATGGCCGCACGCGCGCTCGTGCCGCGCTGCGCGCCCTGCAGGCCGCGATTCTGTCCCGCTACGCTCCAACACACCCTGTAGACGATCCTCCAGCAGCACACAAGGATCTCCCTCGCCAACCGAGCCGCTCGCGCTCTGTCCAAGCTCCCAGCGCATCAATGGCGCGTCACGTCGGCCATTACTCCGCGCGCACGCTCCCGAGGCATCACGACCCTGCTCTAGCGTGCCCAAGCCTCCCACCGAGCCATTCCCACACTCCACTCACTTGCTCACTTCTCCAGTTCGTCTCCTCGCGCTCGCTCCGTCATCTTCTTCCTCGCGCCGCACGGACCGAGCCGAGCTTCGCCGAGAAATTCGCCTTCCACACTCCACCATTCCCAAATTCATCGCGCACGAAGCTAGACCTCTACCCTAGCTCCATTTCCCCCCACTCCTCCCAAGCTATTGTCGCTTCTCCGGCGAGAAATCAAGATTTCCCCCAAATCGTGATTTTCGGCCGCCGGAGCACCCTCACATCGAGACCCCACTCCGAGCCGTCCCCGAGGTCAACCGAGCACGCCATTAGCTTCCTCGAGCTCCACTGGTGCTCTAGGACCCTTCAAACCCCGACGAACACCTCCGACCTCACCGGCGTAGCAGTCGCGGCGGCCGCACCGCCACCGCTCGTCGCCGGCGAAACCCCGAGCTTCCCCGGCCTCCCAACCGTCACCAACCGACTCGTGGTGAGCCCCTGGATCTTTTCCCTCACTTGCCCGACCCTAGCTCGCCGCCGTTTGGCCGGCGCAACTCCGGCGAGAGCCGAGGGCATAAGTTCATCGTCTTCGTTTTTCTAGGGTCCTCCGTGCAAAAGTCAGGGACTAGTTTGAAAGGTTTTGAAAGTTCTAGGGTTCCCGGCGTAAAAAGATTCTTAAACCTAGATCTAATTTTCCCGAATCTTGTAAAATCCGTTAAAAATCGTACAAAAATCAGAAAAATGCAAAACCATACTCCCTGGATTCGTGAGATTGTAAACTCTAATCTCCTTTAGGCATGTGTATACTTTTGATGAACCATTTTTGAATTAAAATTCAAACTGTGGAAATTGAAACTTGTGCACCATTTCAAATCCAGAGCTCCGCTAGGGTTGATCTTTGGATATTTTGTTTGTAGTGACTTTGGGCACCTTGTTTCCAAAGGGGACCTAAAAATGTGGACTGTAGCTCCAGTTATGAATTAAAATGTGTTTCCTGTCTTTTTGTAATCCAGAAATTATTAAAAATAATCTGTGCAGTGAAAAATCACCTCTTTTCTCCAGAGGACTAAAAACTTGTTAGCACACCTGTTAAAAATGCAAAACTTAATTTTTGCTCTGTTTAAACTGGTAAATAAATAGATATGTGTTTTTAGATGGAAATTTATTGAGGACTGTCCAAGGGTTATTTTGAGCCACCACTTGGCCAGAGCCCTCCTCATGCTTATGACTAGCTTTGGTAGGGCCTGATTTGGATGTATTTTCAATTTATTATGAATTTATTTCAATTCTGCAGACAGCTGATTGCTATATTTTTAATAAATTATGTGTAGCTCAGATTTAGCTAAATTTTGGAGTGAGCTTAGCTCTTATACTCCAGTAGCTGTCATAAAGTTTATAGATAAAAATGATGAACAGAAATGGAGAAACAAAAATGAGAAGTAATCTAGGTGGAAATTGATTTATATAAAAGAATAAACCTATTTGTTAATTAGTTAGAATAAAATAAAGGGAATCTGAAATTCCAGAACAACACCCTAATTTGTGAGTAATAAATAGAATTCTTTTATATATGTACACAATCACCATCGAAGTCAAATAAAAATCTTCCACACCTCTACCCTGTTTTTGTGAAGGAAATAATAGTACTTAAGCATGTCTAGGTGATTATGGCCTTCAAAGGCCTTAATCCTAGAATCAATAGGCAGCCACCTTAAGTTATGCATCTCATGTAGAAGGCGCTATTCCGGACGGCAACTACCACTTCATCCCCGCTGACGAGGAAGGAATCCCGGAGGAAGGTGCCGGCGCAGGATCGACCAACCCGGAGGCTAACCCCCAGCTTGAGCAAGAAGGCAAGCCCCGGAGCATAACCTAACCTTTACCAATTATGCACTTATGAATTCTCTTGCTTGTGCATTTACGTTTCAAGGAGTTGATTGAATACCTTAGCTGCACATTTCCTAGTACCTATGACTTGCAACACTAGTATGAAAGGATCGATAGGGCATTGCTTTAGGTCCGTTACAAGTCGAGTGATTTCCTGTCACTCGCGAGACATAGGAATTGCTTGTCTTTACTTATGTTGGAATCATAAGGATTGACGGGCGGGATGATAAATGTAGACCTCCCGTCCGTGTATGATAATTGATTTAAGGTCGAAATGTGTGGTTGAGTGTGTCAAGTTTTTGAACATACCACATGCATGCCGATATATGGGAGTCGGTAAGCCCGGTACCAGATTGAAGCAGCTAGGGCCGATAGCCATCTCTCCTTGGAAACTTTGTTTTCCCCTGCCGTACACTTGTGGATATATGCGTGAGACTGTGAGTGAAGCAGTAAACCTTTATCCTAAGGAAATGGACCCGGTTCCGAATTGTGGATCGATGGGAAAGGTTGGGAAATGCTTGTACCTTTTATAACAAGCAGAGTATTCGTGTGTGTTGGGTTTCCCCTGGCCAGGTAGCAAAATTCGGTTCGAACTGTCCGCTTCTCGCGGTTAATGAGACTGCTTGACCGCCTTGCTGCATTGAGTAACAAGTGGAACTATGAGATTGATGAACTTGTTCTATGAAATAAATTGTATTGTACCACATGTATGCTTAGAGAGGATGCAAATCTAGAATGGTTAAATCTACTAGAATATGATGCTAAAACATGAAAGCAAGGACCTACTCTTAGTTGCTTTTTGGCAAACAAACCCACCAGCCAAAAGCCTCTCATGTCTAGATGTCGGTGATGTAGTTTTCACCCGATGGGTAAGCCTTGCTGAGTATTAGTATACTCAGCCTTGCTTGTGGCATTGATTTGCAGGAACTATGTTGGATGTGGCCGTCGATGCTTTGACTTGGCCTACCTAGGTTCCCCCTGGATGGCACATCGAGTGGGTTCCGTCCTCTGCCGAGGAACGGGAGGAGTAGCACCGTGGCAGGCTTCAGCATGGTGTTATTTGTATCGTCGTTAGATTATCTTCCGCTGCAATGAACTTTTAAATTCCGCTGCAATGAACTTTTATTTCCGCTGCAAGACTTTAATACTCTGATTTAAATTGAACTCGGTTTGTAATAACTTTGAGATTCCTTTGTGTATGTCAATTTGTGGAATGTTGTAATCTCTGGAACTCACCTTCGTGTGGGCGTGCTGTTGTTTCGATCGAGAAAAGAACATGGTTAATCGGGTTTAATCCGACGGCGCTCCAGCTTATTCCGGATTAAGTGCCTGACTACTTGGTTTGTGGTCCCGAGGTACTTAACTTGTTATAATTTCGGAGTGGTACCGCCACAGCTGGCATCAGAGCGGAAACAGCGCACCGGAGAGAGCAACAAACCTTTAATAAACATTTTTGAATAAAATTTACCAATTCGTACTTCCGCAGCGCCTCGCGATGGAAGGATATTATTAGGACCGTTAAGGATGTTACCTAGAGCGTGAAGCCTATGTGGGTTAAGGGATCACGATATGATAGGTGGCAATAGTATATTATACTGACTTCCAGCACATTTCATTCTGTCATTTACTTTACGCAATGGTGGGCGCAAGGTACGGCGATTGTTGTAACGTACCACGGCACTATATGAAAATATAGTGGCGGCACATAGTCAATACGCTGTGATGGCGTATGAAACTAGAATAGCATGGTGGGCGCAAGGTACGGCGATTGTTGTAGCGTACCACGGCATCATATGCAAATATGATGGCGGCATAAAGTCAATACGCTATCTCATGAGCGTATGAAACTGTCAATATGTTGCCTTGGTGACATATGAACATTGCCCGTTCAATGTTAAACGTTCGGGTGCCACCTCTATAGTGGGTGGTAATGAATGGAGACGCTTTCGTGAGTGCTGGCACGAAAGGTTGATTATACATGCTCTGGAATGGAATTTTCTGCAGGTACACTAACCGCGAATCCGTATGTTGAAACGGTTAGAAAAGTTCGGCTAGATAATATAGGGAGAGACGGATATTGCCTAGCCACCGGCACTAACTTCGTAGGCCAAAAGTTATTGGCATGAGTGTTGGTGAGAACGAATAGGCCGCTCATGCATTGCATCTCACTGGATTAATATTGAACCTTAACACGTGACCAAAGCGAACCGCCGTCAAAATTCAAATCACAACCCAAATTTCTGCAGAAACCAATCTGTTTGCACCAATGTTTCGAAACTGAAAACGTTGTCAAATGAAAAAGTGTTCAACATGAAAGTTGTCAGAAATATTATGAAGTATATGCTGTAGAAATTTCAACGAAAATGGTTCAGTAAAACTGGAGTTATGCATAAAATGGTAACCCCCCTGTCTGCTGGAAATTTCTGGGAACAGTAAGATAAAAATTGAATTTTTACACTATCTTAACGACAGTTTCTGCTCAAACCTCCAACATGAAACTTGTTAGGAATTACTTAAAAAATGTCCTGGCCAAATTTGGGAATTTTTGAGACTGTAGATTTTGAGTTTTGCAATTTTTACTACACTGTCCAGAATCTGTTTCTGTTTCTTTGGCGCTAACCGGTTCTCACCTTGCCCTTTTTCTTTTGGTTCAGAATGGACGCTCTCGCTGACCTGGTCAGCTACCCCAACGACGTGTCCTTCTCTGATTGCTTGGGATGGGAAGGCTTCCCTAGCATCCTGTGGTCGGTTTTGCAGGCACTCGACTACCCTACACCGCCACAGTATGAGAGGACCATCATCCGAGACCACGGTGTGACTCGTTCCCGTGTGCGTTTGGTGGTATATCGCCACCCACCGTGTCCTAGCTCCCCCACTTGGACGGTGGAAGTGCATGGACACCACATGGAGACGACCTGCGAGCTAGCCGCCTTGAATGGCATTAGCTCTTTTGTTGCGCAAAACCAGGAGTTGGTAGAGCACCAGTTGTTGGGCTTGTTTCCACCGACTCAGCCAGATGATCCCCATTGGATGAGACGCTACCTTAGCTCCCATTTGAGGATGGCGGAGAACCCCGTCGCTGCAGCCGCATTGATGATGAGATGGATCCGAGCCTACCACCGTTTGCAGGCACTTCTTGGACGGTCGCAGAGCGAGATGCTCAACCTTGCCATGGACATGTCCGCCCGTGCCCGCGACATAGGGGTTGAGAGGACCTCATTGTCCATTGAGGTGACCACTAGGGATGCCATGATTGCTGACTTGGAGAGGCAATTGAATGACCTCCACATTGCACACAACAACACCCAAAATGAGTTAGCACAAACAAGAGATGAGCTTGAGGAGGTACACGGTACCTTGGAGCATGCAAATGCTATGCTAGCCGCCCATGATGCTCAGCACCTTCTTGAGCAAGAAGGAGGGGATGGAGAAGGAGAGGCCCCCGATTCCGACATGGATACCGAGGATGACATGCCGCCCCTTCCAGCTCCACCATCTCCTATGGGCAGCGAGGCTACCGCTAACAACTTAGATGATTTCTAGATGTGGTAGTGGCAAGTACTCCTCCGCTAGGCCTAAATTTTTGGCTTCATGTTGTAATAGGCTAGATGGAGTTGAGCTCCCCTTTTTATCTTTTGGTGGCAATGTAATTTAATAATGTGGTTATGTGATCAAAACTTGATGAAGTTGTAATAGCTGTGTTGAAAACATGCTGCAGCTAACCTTGTTTTAATTATTGATGGGTTTTCCATTCACTTCTGGGCTGTGATGTGAACTACAAAATTGTTTGGAATTTGTCAAACAAAATGATCACCAAATTGCAACCCTATTGGTTAAACGAAATAAAAATGGCGACCAAAACACTACAGCTCGGCCTGCTGAAAAACAGCAAACGCAGAGAGCTAAAGATTGAATTTTTCGGCTTAGTTCCAGTCCGAATTTGAATCTGAGCCCAACGTGAAAGTTGTAGAGCATGAAATTTTCGAGTTACTGACCGAATTGGAGCATTTGACTTGCTTCCTGTTGGGAGATATGATTTTTCTTCCGAACTGCGTGCTGACTTGTCATTCTGCGCAGTACACTTCAATCTATTGTCACGTTCTATCTTGTCATTCATTATGCAAGCTTATGAAATGTGGCTAATACAAGTACCTACTGTAGATGGCAATCACCCGTAGCGGTCATGACGCTAGTGGCTCCAACGCTAACCAGCAGGGGCCAGAGGGGCAGCAGCAGCCGCCACCACCTCCTCCACCGCAGCAACCTCCCACGTGGCAGCAGTTGTATGCCACGCAGACGGAGATTCTCCGGAATCTGCAGCATCAGCAGCAGCAGATGCTTCAGCAGGGAGGTCAACGGGCCCCTCAGCCTCAGGTGGCCAGATATGAGGATTTTCTGGCGACACACCCGCCGATATTCTCGAGAGCCGATGAGCCCTTGGAGGCCGATACGTGGATTCGAGCCATCGAGTCCAAGTTCACCATCCTAGCGACGCCTTGCACCTCCAACCGCAAGGTCGTGTTCGCGGCGCAGCAGCTCCGCGGCCCAGCTCTCCTATGGTGGGAGAACTACCTGGCCCTGCAGCAGGAGGGTCATGTGGTTGAATGGGATGAGTTCAAGGCTGCATTCAAGGCTCATCACATTCCGGCCAGTCTAGTAGAGCGGAAATTGAATGAATTTTTGGCGCTGACCCAGGGTACCCGCACAGTGCTGCAGTACGCCCAGGCCTTCAATGGTCTGTGCCCATATGCGGGTCATCACGCCGATTCTGACGAAAAGAAGCTGGAGAGGTTCCGGCGTGGCCTTAACACCAAGTTGAAAGCTCAGTTGGCCACCACCCGTGCTGCCACGTACGGCGATCTCGTGAGCCTTGCCATTGCCCAGGAAGACGCCAACATGGTGCACAAGGCGGAGAAGAAGAGGAAGACTCCCGCTGGACCTTCGAGCGTGCAGCCGCCGAGATTCCGTTTGGTTCCCCCGGCTGCACCGCAAGGACAGTCCAGGGCACCTCAGGGAGGTGGATGGGTTGCTAGGCCACCACAGCCTAACGCGCCCCGTTTCCCTCCACCGCCGCAGCAGCAGCAGGCACCAAGGCAGAATGCACAGCAGCCAGCTCGCCCTGGAGCCGGCTATCAGTGCTTCAAGTGCGGCAGTAACAGCCACTTTATCAAGGATTGCCCGCAGAACAAGCAACAGAACCAGCGCCCGGGAAATCAGCAAGGCAAGGGCAAACAGCAGCAGCGCGTGCAGGTTCGGCAAGGACGGCTCAACTACACCACTTTGGCCGACCTACTCGAGGGAGCCCCAGACATGACTGGTACCTTCCCTATCTGCAATCAACCTGCTGTGATATTGTTTGATTCCGGGGCAACACATAGTTTTATAAGCACAAGATTTCATGTGAAATGCGGACTAAAATCGTACCATACCAAATCATCATATGTGATATCAACTGCGGGAGGTAAAATTGCATCCAACCAAGTCACCCGAAAAGTTCCAATCAGGCTGGGAAGTAAAACATTTCCTACTGATTTAATTCTGCTTGGTATGGAAGGAATTGACATTGTGTTAGGAGCCAATTAGATGACTCAACATAAGGTTGTGCTAGATGTTGCGGAACGAGTTGTTGAAATAAACTCGCCTACGCATGGCTCTAGTGTGCTATATCTACCACAGCGGACTTGCGTCAATGCGTGTGCTTATACAATGGTAGAAACCCAACTAAAGGACATTCCGGTGGTATGTGAGTATGTCGATGTTTTTCCGGATGACTTACCTGGGATGCCGCCGGATAGGGACATTGAATTTGTGATTGAACTTCAACCTGGCACAGCACCTATATCCAAGAGACCATATAGAATGCCACCCAATGAATTGGCTGAATTAAAAATTCAACTCCAAGAACTGCTAGACAAGGGTTTCATTCGTCCCAGTGTATCACCTTGGGGATGTCCCGCTATCTTTGTGAAGAAGAAGGACTATTCCTTGAGGTTGTGTATTGATTACCGGCCTCTCAATGCGGTGACCATTAAGAACAAATACCCACTCCCCCGTATTGACATCCTGTTTGACCAACTAGCTGGCGCCAGAGTGTTCTCCAAGATTCACCTTCGCTCTGGCTATCACCAAATAAAAATCAGGCCTTGTGACATTCCAAAGACTGCCTTTTCTACACGTTACGGGCTTTATGAATTCTTGGTTATGTCTTTTGGACTCACCAATGCCCCAGCCTACTTCATGTACCTCATGAATTCGGTCTTCATGTCAGAACTAGACAAGTTTGTGGTGGTTTTCATTGACGACATTCTTATATATTCTAAGAATGAGGAAGAGCATGGCGAGCACCTTCACATTGTTCTTCAAAGGTTGAGAGATCACCAGCTCTACGCCAAGTTCTCCAAGTGTGAATTCTGGTTAGAGAGCGTGAAATTCTTAGGTCACACGGTTTCCAAGGATGGTATATCCGTGGATCCAACCTGATGAGAACATGACACCATCGGACACGAACATTGGTCATAAGGTGAATTTATTTCTCCATTTGTATAATTATTTATTGTACAATTCACTTGGTTCCACATGTCCATGTCATTATTTGACTGAAGGTACAAATATATTATTACAATGTCTTCGCGGGCTTGTTATTCACACATGGGACCCAGGATTAAGATGGAGTAGGCCCCAGACATATGGAGAGAGCTTTAAAGATGCTCAAGGACGTCCTCCACCTTGGCCGCCACCTTAGGAGACCAGCAAGGGCGCCCAAGTAAGATGGAGGCCCATTACAACTCGAGTTCGAGTCCAACTCGGAGTCCAGGAACAGTCTGGAGTAAAACGGACGCCCAGGCCGCATACGGACTCGGATTTTGACGATCCACATATGGTTGGAAAGAAGATTTTATAGAGCTTCCAATGGAACCAGAACCAGGCCCAGATTCACTCTGAGTCGACGGGAATCGTCCGAGGAATGTGGCGTCCAGAATCTGTCCCGGTGCTGCGTCACCGATATTTGGCCTTTGGGCCGTGTATCTTCGTTGAGCCCATTAGGGGCGCGTGCAGGGGGTCGACCACGACCCTAACCTCTATATATCAGTAGCCGCCACCCTCGTTAGGATTTGGGTTTTGCTTAGATTAATCTGTCAAGAACAGTTTCGCCGTTGCATCGGTTTGTGAGACCCCAACTCGTGAGATTAATCATTCATCTGCAATTGTGTTGCATCTTTCTGTGTTCTTGCTTGTGTTCTTCGATTCGCAGGCAAGGATTAGCGTTCTGGGCGAGGTCGACTTAGATCGATAACCTGAGGAGACGTGGTGCTGCGATTGCGGGGTTCAGGACGTGTTGTTCGGAAGCCGGATCGATTTGTGTCGCGACTCCGCCAAAATCGTCGCTTATCTGAACCTTTCGGAAGATCGGGAACCCTAGTCCACATAATTTTCAGCTTTGCAATTTCTGAATTGAATTATTGATATTCCTTGCTACATATTTTTGGCCTTCCTATAGCTCCACATATTACTTTTGGATAACACAGTTTTTGACCCTTGCAATCGCTGGATCACATCTTCCAGGTAATCTTTTGCTTTGCTGGTAAGAACCTTGTAAGACCATAGTAAAGTGCTTCCTTTTGTTGTGTTGATTGATTGAGAGGCACCATCACACCTGCATAGGAGATTATTAGGAATAATTAATTGTTGTCAATCTTCTATGACTAGTATTTTGCAGGACAATATGGATATTATAGAACAACATGTGTTCAGTTCTCAAATGCAGAAGGCGGAACGAAATCAAGTCAACAATTTGTTCCAGACTTTCTTTGTTGTGAGGAATCGACGTTGTCGCGTCATCATTGACCGTGATAGCAGCTGCAACATTGCAAGTTTAGAGTTGGTTGAGAAACTTGGCTTGACCACAGAGCCGCATCCATCTCCGTACTACATCCAATCGGTAAATTCGTGTGATATCATAAAGGTAAATAAGATTGCACGTATAGAATTTTTTATTGATGTCTACAAGGATAGTGCAAAATTTGACATAGTACCTATGCAAGCATGCAATTTGTTATTTGGTGAGCCATGGATATCTGAAAATAATGTTGTGCATAATACAATTGCTAGTGATTATTTTTTCAAATATAAAGGAAAAAACATTATTCTTAAACCTATGAGTATTGCTGAAATTTTAAAAGAAGATCTCATGAGAGCAGAGAGAAGAAAGAATGAGCCTTTTAGAAAAGAATGGGCAATTTTAGATGTTACAACACCTACATCTAAATCTGAAATTTTACGAAAAGATCATGCTATTTTGCCTCTTGTTGGAACTAATGTTTTGCAGCACATACCCAAACAAGAAGAAAATGAGGAGCTGACAACAACATATGAAGATTCAGGACCTTTTTGTCACAAAGCATCGTTGGCTACTGCTGTATATGAGGCCAAAGCTGTTAGACATGGTGCTACAATCACCGAAGGTGAAAATTGTGCTATGCTGAATTTTTCCACCGATCATGCTAATATAGAGCAACTATTAGTGAAACCTACTCTTGATTTACCTTTGTCACAAGATGATTGGCTTGATATTTCTTGTGATAAAGAAGAGTTGTGCACAAATGATTCATATATTGCTATGACACAACTAGTCCATACTAATGATAATCATGCTTTGGAGTCATATACTTGTGCTGAAAATAAAATGTTTGTTCCTATTACTTGTGCACATGCCGAACAAAAATTGCTATCTTGTTTAAATACTTTGGGTTATATCGAATTTGATGTTCTATGTAATCTAAATTGTTTGGAGGCGAGACTTTTTGCAAATTTTGAATTGCCATGTTTGAATAGAAATACATATCACTTTATTGGCAAATATAATCATAAAGGAGAATATATGGTGCATCGAGTTTATATTTGTTCAAATCTGAAATATTCTTTGATGGGACAACAAGGAGATCAATTTCAGGACTGCAATAACACTAAACATGCTGAATCCAGTTGCTCTAGTTTTGTTTTCAAGAAACAGGCAAATATTCAAGAAGGGGAGCACTGTTGGGTGTCACCTAAAACATCTTCTACAACTACGGCCAAACCGAGGACGGTTTGTTTTCAAGAAGGGGAGGATGATGAGAACATGACACCATCGGACACGAACATTGGTCATAAGGTGAATTTATTTCTCCATTTGTATAATTATTTATTGTACAATTCACTTGGTTCCACATGTCCATGTCATTATTTGACTGAAGGTACAAATATATTATTACAATGTCTTCGCGGGCTTGTTATTCACACATGGGACCCAGGATTAAGATGGAGTAGGCCCCAGACATATGGAGAGAGCTTCAAAGATGCTCAAGGACGTCCTCCACCTTGGCCGCCACCTTAGGAGACCAGCAAGGGCGCCCAAGTAAGATGGAGGCCCATTACAACTCGAGTTCGAGTCCAACTCGGAGTCCAGGAACAGTCTGGAGTAAAACGGACGCCCAGGCCGCATACGGACTCGGATTTTGACGATCCACATATGGTTGGAAAGAAGATTTTATAGAGCTTCCAATGGAACCAGAACCAGGCCCAGATTCACTCTGAGTCGACGGGAATCGTCCGAGGAATGTGGCGTCCAGAATCTGTCCCGGTGCTGCGTCACCGATATTTGGCCTTTGGGCCGTGTATCTTCGTTGAGCCCATTAGGGGCGCGTGCAGGGGGTCGACCACGACCCTAACCTCTATATATCAGTAGCCGCCACCCTCGTTAGGATTTGGGTTTTGCTTAGATTAATCTGTCAAGAACAGTTTCGCCGTTGCATCGGTTTGTGAGACCCCAACTCGTGAGATTAATCATTCATCTGCAATTGTGTTGCATCTTTCTGTGTTCTTGCTTGTGTTCTTCGATTCGCATGCAAGGATTAGCGTTCTGGGCGAGGTCGACTTAGATCGATAACCTGAGGAGACGTGGTGCTGCGATTGCGGGGTTCAGGACGTGTTGTTCGGAAGCCGGATCGATTTGTGTCGCGACTCCGCCAAAATCGTCGCTTATCTGAACCTTTCGGAAGATCGGGAACCCTAGTCCACATAATTTTCAGCTTTGCAATTTCTGAATTGAATTATTGATATTCCTTGCTACATATTTTTGGCCTTCCTATAGCTCCACATATTACTTTTGGATAACACAGTTTTTGACCCTTGCAATCGCTGGATCACATCTTCCAGGTAATCTTTTGCTTTGCTGGTAAGAACCTTGTAAGACCATAGTAAAGTGCTTCCTTTTGTTGTGTTGATTGATTGAGAGGCACCATCACACCTGCATAGGAGATTATTAGGAATAATTAATTGTTGTCAATCTTCTATGACTAGTATTTTGCAGGACAATATGGATATTATAGAACAACATGTGTTCAGTTCTCAAATGCAGAAGGCGGAACGAAATCAAGTCAACAATTTGTTCCAGACTTTCTTTGTTGTGAGGAATCGACGTTGTCGCGTCATCATTGACCGTGATAGCAGCTGCAACATTGCAAGTTTAGAGTTGGTTGAGAAACTTGGCTTGACCACAGAGCCGCATCCATCTCCGTACTACATCCAATCGGTAAATTCGTGTGATATCATAAAGGTAAATAAGATTGCACGTATAGAATTTTTTATTGATGTCTACAAGGATAGTGCAAAATTTGACATAGTACCTATGCAAGCATGCAATTTGTTATTTGGTGAGCCATGGATATCTGAAAATAATGTTGTGCATAATACAATTGCTAGTGATTATTTTTTCAAATATAAAGGAAAAAACATTATTCTTAAACCTATGAGTATTGCTGAAATTTTAAAAGAAGATCTCATGAGAGCAGAGAGAAGAAAGAATGAGCCTTTTAGAAAAGAATGGGCAATTTTAGATGTTACAACACCTACATCTAAATCTGAAATTTTACGAAAAGATCATGCTATTTTGCCTCTTGTTGGAACTAATGTTTTGCAGCACATACCCAAACAAGAAGAAAATGAGGAGCTGACAACAACATATGAAGATTCAGGACCTTTTTGTCACAAAGCATCGTTGGCTACTGCTGTATATGAGGCCAAAGCTGTTAGACATGGTGCTACAATCACCGAAGGTGAAAATTGTGCTATGCTGAATTTTTCCACCGATCATGCTAATATAGAGCAACTATTAGTGAAACCTACTCTTGATTTACCTTTGTCACAAGATGATTGGCTTGATATTTCTTGTGATAAAGAAGAGTTGTGCACAAATGATTCATATATTGCTATGACACAACTAGTCCATACTAATGATAATCATGCTTTGGAGTCATATACTTGTGCTGAAAATAAAATGTTTGTTCCTATTACTTGTGCACATGCCGAACAAAAATTGCTATCTTGTTTAAATACTTTGGGTTATATCGAATTTGATGTTCTATGTAATCTAAATTGTTTGGAGGCGAGACTTTTTGCAAATTTTGAATTGCCATGTTTGAATAGAAATACATATCACTTTATTGGCAAATATAATCATAAAGGAGAATATATGGTGCATCGAGTTTATATTTGTTCAAATCTGAAATATTCTTTGATGGGACAACAAGGAGATCAATTTCAGGACTGCAATAACACTAAACATGCTGAATCCAGTTGCTCTAGTTTTGTTTTCAAGAAACAGGCAAATATTCAAGAAGGGGAGCACTGTTGGGTGTCACCTAAAACATCTTCTACAACTACGGCCAAACCGAGGACGGTTTGTTTTCAAGAAGGGGAGGATGATGAGAACATGACACCATCGGACACGAACATTGGTCATAAGGTGAATTTATTTCTCCATTTGTATAATTATTTATTGTACAATTCACTTGGTTCCACATGTCCATGTCATTATTTGACTGAAGGTACAAATATATTATTACAATGTCTTCGCGGGCTTGTTATTCACACATGGGACCCAAGATTAAGATGGAGTAGGCCCCAGACATATGGAGAGAGCTTCAAAGATGCTCAAGGACGTCCTCCACCTTGGCCGCCACCTTAGGAGACCAGCAAGGGCGCCCAAGTAAGATGGAGGCCCATTACAACTCGAGTTCGAGTCCAACTCGGAGTCCAGGAACAGTCTGGAGTAAAACGGACGCCCAGGCCGCATACGGACTCGGATTTTGACGATCCACATATGGTTGGAAAGAAGATTTTATAGAGCTTCCAACGGAACCAGAACCAGGCCCAGATTCACTCTGAGTCGACGGGAATCGTCCGAGGAAGGTGGCGTCCAGAATCTGTCCCGGTGCTGCGTCACCGATATTTGGCCTTTGGGCCGTGTATCTTCGTTGAGCCCATTAGGGGCGCGTGCAGGGGGTCGACCACGACCCTAACCTCTATATATCAGTAGCCGCCACCCTCGTTAGGATTTGGGTTTTGCCGTTGCATCGGTTTGTGAGACCCCAACTCGTGAGATTAATCATTCATCTGCAATTGTGTTGCATCTTTCTGTGTTCTTGCTTGTGTTCTTCGATTCGCAGGCAAGGATTAGCCTTCTGGGCGAGGTCGACTTAGATCGATAACCTGAGAAGACGTGGTGCTGCGATTGCGGGGTTCAGGACGTGTTGTTCGGAAGCCGGATCGATTTGTGTCGCGACTCCGCCAAAATCGTCGCTTATCTGAACCTTTCGGAAGATCGGGAACCCTAGTCCACATCACAACCAAAGTGCAAGAGGTGTTGGATTGGCAACCACCTACCTCTGTTCATGAGATTCGGAGTTTTCTGGGTTTAGCCGGTTATTATCGCCGTTTCATTCCGGACTTCTCTCGGATTGCGAAGCCCATGACCGAACTCTTAAAGAAGGGAGTCAAATTTGAGTGGAATGACAAATGTGATGAAGCTTTCCACACTTTGAGAAGACATTTAACATCAGCCCCAGTTTTAGCTCAGCCCGATTGCACCAAGCCCTATGATGTCTATTGCGATGCATCAGGCACCAGACTTGGCTGTGTCCTCATGCAAGAGAACCGAGTCATTGCTTATGCTTCTCGAGCACTTCGGCCTCATGAGCAAAACTACCCCACGCATGATCTTGAGTTAGCAGCGGTTATTCATGCTCTCAAGATGTGGAGACACTATTTGATGGGTGTTCCATGCAACATATACACAGACCACAAGAGCCTCAAATATGTTTTCACTCAGGCACATTTGAATATGAGACAGCGAAGATGGTTGGAGTTAGCAAAGGACTATGACCTTAGTGTGCATTATCACCCCGGCAAGGCAAATGTGGTTGCGGATGCGCTAAGCTGCAAGGCTCATTGTCATTGCCTTTCCGTGGAATCCTACGCTGACACCCTGTGTCATGAAATGGCCAAGCTCAATTTAGAGATTGTTCCACACGGGTACTTCAACCATATTGCAGTTGAACCAACCTTGCACGATCAGATTGTTGTAGCCCAATTGAATGATGCAAGCATTAAAATCCTTAAAAGGAAATTGTCAAAGGAGAAGGTGAAAGAGAAGTACAAGTGTTTCCGGCTAGATGGGCAAGGAGTGATGTGGTTTGGACATCGCCTCGTGGTGCCCCAAAACACGGAACTCCGGAGGAAGATTATGGATGAGGCCCATCTCTCCAAATTTTCTATCCATCCCGGTAGTACCAAAATGTACCAAGATTTGAAACAAAACTTTTGGTGGACTCGGATGAAGCGAGAAATTGCCACATATGAGTCGGAATGTGACACCTGCCAGCAGGTTAAGGCTAGCCACTTGAAGGTAGCAGGCACGCTTCAACCTCTACCTATTCCCTCATGGAAGTGGGAAGATATAAGCATGGATTTCATTGTTGGACTTCCTAGAACCCCGCAGGGGCATGACTCCATTTGGGTAATTGTGGATCGCCTTACCAAGACCGTACATTTTATTCCGGTCAATACCATTTATACCGCTAAGAAGTACGCGGAGATTTATTTGGAACGGATCGTTTGTCTACATGGGGTACCCAAGACGATAATTTCAGATCGTGGTGCTCCGTTCGTAGCACGCTTTTGGGAACAATTGCAATTGTCCCTAGGCACAAAGCTGATCCGTAGTTCAGCATATCACCCTCAGACGGATGGGCAGACGGAAAGGGCAAATCAAATACTTGAGGATATGCTTCGAGCTTGTGTTATCCATTATGGAAAGAATTGGGAGAAGTGTTTATCTCTGGCCGAATTCTCCTATAACAACAGCTACCAGGCAAGTCTTAAAATGGCACCTTTCGAAGCCTTGTATGGTAGAAGATGCCGAACCCCGTTGTGTTGGTCCCAGGCAGGCGAGAGGTATGCCTATGGCCCTGACCTTGTAAAGGAAGCGGAAGAAAAGGTTAGGATCATTCGTAAAAATTTGAGAACCGCCCAGTCACGGCAAAAGAGTTACTTTGATCAACGGCGGAAACCACTTCAGTTTGAAGTTGGTGATCACGTGTATCTCAAGGTCTCCCCGACCAAGGGTGTGCAAAGATTTGGATTAAAAGGAAAGCTTGCACCTCGTTATATCGGCCCGTATGAAATTACTCAACAATGTGGACCGGTAGCCTATCAAGTGAAGCTTCCCGAGAAGCTCTCAGCCGTACATGATGTATTCCATGTTTCTCAACTCAAGAGGTGTCTTCGTGTTCCGACCGAAGTTGTTGAACAAGAGGAACTCTCGGTTGAACCGGATCTCTCTTATGATGAGCATCCCGTTAAGATCCTCGACGAGAAAGAGAGACAAACACGAAGGAAGGGAGTTAAAATGTACAAAATTCAGTGGAGTCATCACTCCGAAGATGAAGCCACGTGGGAAACCGAGGACTATCTTAAGAAGAATTACCCCGACATTCTTTCGTAAGCCAAGGTATTTCTTTCCCCTCTTCATTCCGAAGTTTAATCGAATCTCGGGACGAGATTCCTTTTAAGGGGGGTAGGCTGTGACATCTCTGATGTCAAAATATTTATTAGTGCACTTAAAACCAATGCAAAAAAGGGAATTATGGGTTGAAACTCAAAAATCCATCAAAAATTCAAATTCAAATTCAAAAACAAGGGTTGTTTGACACCCAACTGAAAACTCAAGATTTTTGTACTAAACTTGAAAATCTCCAAAAATAAAAGTTGTTTGTAATCACAAATAAACCCTAGTCACTGTTTGGAACTTTTGAAAATTTTGCATTTTAGTCCCTCGAAAACTCGAAATACCGTTCTGGGCACCTTTTTGTTTTTGGGTTGTTTGAGCTCGAAAAATTTGAAATTTCAGGTTCACCCCAAAAAGAAAGTTGTGTCCCATCTCTCAAACTCCAACTTTTATTTTCACACTTTTTCGAGTGCAGTTCAAATTTTTGGATAAAATTCGAATTGGAAAACGGAGCTCCACGGGCGCCAACAGTGGCCCTGGCGCGCTCTGCGCCTGGCCGGAGCTCGGCCGCCACGTGGCCGGCGAGCGGCGCAGGCAGCACCGAGCTGGCCGAGCCGCGGCGAACGCTGGCGCTTGTCACCTTGCACTTGTCCAGCCCCTCCCGAGCCATCAAGTCGCCGCCGTCGAGTCACCTCGCCTCGCGCTGCGGAACGCCATCATGGCGGTCGCGCGCCGCCATGGCCGCACGCGCGCTCGTGCCGCGCTGCGCGCCCTGCAGGCCGCGATTCCGTCCCGCTACGCTCCAACACACCCTGTAGACGATCCTCCAGCAGCACGCAAGGATCTCCCTCGCCAACCGAGCCGCTCGCGCTCTGTCCAAGCTCCCAGCGCATCAATGGCGCGTCACGTCGGCCATTACTCCGCGCGCACGCTCCCGAGGCATCACGACCCCGCTCTAGCGTGCCCAAGCCTCCCACCGAGCCATTCGCACACTCCACTCACTTGCTCACTTCTCCAGTTCGTCTCCTCGCGCTCGCTCCGTCGTCTTCTTCCTCGCGCCGCACGGACCGAGCCGAGCTTCGCCGAGAAATTCGCCTTCCACACTCCACCATTCCCAAATTCATCGCGCACGAAGCTAGACCTCTACCCTAGCTCCATTTCCCCCCACTCCTCCCGAGCTATTGTCGCTTCTCCGGCGAGAAATCAAGATTTCCCCCAAATCGCGATTTTCGGCCGCCGGAGCACCCTCACGTCGAGACCCCACTCCGAGCCGTCCCCGAGGTCAACCGAGCACGCCATTAGCTTCCTCGAGCTCCACTGGTGCTCTAGGACCCTTCAAACCCCGACGAACGCCTCCGACCTCACCGGCGTAGCAGTCGCGGCGGCCGCACCGCCACCGCTCGTCGCCGGTGAAACCCCGAGCTTCCCCGGCCTCCCAACCGTCACCAACCGACTCGTGGTGAGCCCCTGGATCTTTTCCCCCACTTGCCCGACCCTAGCTCGCCGCCGTTTGGCCGGCGCAACTCCGGCGAGAGCCGAGGGCATAAGTTCATCGTCTTCATTTTTCTATGGTCCTCCGTGCAAAAGTCAGGGACTAGTTTGAAAGGTTTTGAAAGTTCTAGGGTTCGCGGCGTAAAAAGATTCTTAAACCTAGATCTAATTTTCCCGAATCTTGTAAAATCCGTTAAAAATCGTACAAAAATCAGAAAAATGCAAAAAAATACTCCCTGGATTCGTGAGATTGTAAACTCCGATCTCCTTTAGGCATGTGTATACTTTTGATGAACCATTTTTGAATTAAAATTCAAACTGTGGAAATTGAAACTTGTGCACCATTTCAAATCCAGAGCTCCGCTAGGGTTGATCTTTGGATATGTTGTTTGTAGTGACTTTGGGCACCTTGTGTCCAAAGGGGACCTAAAAATGTGGACTGTAGCTCCAGTTATGAATTAAAATGTGTTTCCAGTCTTTTTGTAATCCAGAAATTATTAAAAATAATCTGTGCAGTGAAAAATCACCTCTTTTCTCCAGAGGACTAAAAACGTGTTAGCACACCAGTTAAAAATGCAAAACTTAATTTTTGCTCTGTTTAAACTGGTAAATAAATAGGTATGTGTTTTTAGATGGAAATTTATTGAGGACTGTCCAAGGGTTATTTTGAGCCACCACTTGGCCAGAGCCCTCCTCATGCTTATGACTAGCTTTGGTAGGAAAATCTTCTGATTTGGATGTTTTTTCAATTTATTATGAATTTATTTCAATTCTGCAGACAGCTGATTGCTATATTTTTAATAAATTATGTGTAGCTCAGATTTAGCTAAATTTTGGAGTGAGCTTAGCTCTTATACTCCAGTAGCTGTCATAAAGTTTATAGATAAAAATGATGAACAGAAATGGTGAAACAAAAATGAGAAGTAATCTAGGTGGAAATTGATTTATATAAAAGAATAAACCTATTTGTTAATTAGTTAGAATAAAATAAAGGGAATCTGAAATTCCAGAACAACACCCTAATTTGTGAGTAATAAATAGAATTCTTTTATATATGTACACAATCACCATCGAAGTCAAATAAAAATCTTCCACACCTCTACCCTGTTTTTGTGAAGGAAATAATAGTACTTAAGCATGTCTAGGTGATTATGGCCTTCAAAGGCCTTAATCCTAGAATCAATAGGCAGCCACCTTAAGTTATGCATCTCATGTAGAAGGCGCTATTCCGGACAGCAACTACCACCTCATCCCCGCTGACGAGGAAGGAATCCCGGAGGAAGGTGCCGGAGGCTAACCCCCAGCTTGAGCAAGAAGGCAAGCCCCGGAGCATAACCTAACCTTTACCAATTATGCACTTATGAATTCTCTTGCTTGTGCATTTACGTTTCAAGGAGTTGAACATTTCCTAGTACCTTAGCTGCACATTTCCTAGTACCTATGACTTGCAACACTAGTATGAAAGGATCGATAGGGCATTGCTTTAGGTCCGTTACAAGTCGAGTGATTTCCTGTCACTCGCGAGACATAGGAATTGCTTGTCTTTACTTATGTTGGAATCATAAGGTTTGACGGGCGGGATGATAAATGTAGACCTCCCGTCCGTGTATGATAATTGATTTAAGGTCGAAATGTGTGGTTGAGTGTGTCAAGTTTTTGAACGTACCACATGCAATGCCGATATATGGGAGTCGGTAAGCCCGGTACCAGATTGAAGCAGCTAGGACCGATAGCCATCTCTCCTTGGAAACTTTGTTTTCCCCTGCCGTACACTTGTGGATATATGCGTGAGACTGTGAGTGAAGCAGTAAACCTTTATCCTAAGGAAATGGACCCGGTTCCGAATTGTGGATCGATGGGAAAGGTTAGGAAATGCTTGTACCTTTTATAACAAGCAGAGTATCCGTGTGTGTTGGGTTTCCCCTGGCCAGGTAGCAAAATTCGGTTCGAACTGTCCGCTTCTCGCGGTTAATGAGACTGCTTGACCGCCTTGCTGCATTGAGTAACAAGTGGAACTATGAGATTGATGAACTTGTTCTATGAAATAAATTGTATTGTACCACTTGTATGCTTAGAGAGGATGCAAATCTGGAATGGTTAAATCTACTAGAATATGATGCTAAAACATGAAAGCAAGGACCTACTCTTAGTTGCTTTTTGGCAAACAAACCCACCAGCCAAAAGCCTCTCATGTCTAGATGTCGGTGATGTAGTTTTCACCCGATGGGTAAGCCTTGCTGAGTATTAGTATACTCAGCCTTGCTTGTGGCATTGATTTGCAGGAACTATGTTGGATGTGGCCGTCGATGCTTTGACTTGGCCTACCCAGGTTCCCCCTGGATGGCACATCGAGTGGGTTCCGTCCTCTGCCGAGGAACGGGAGGAGTAGCACCGTGGCAGGCTTCAGCATGGTGTTATTTGTATCGTCGTTAGATTATCTTCCGCTGCAATGAACTTTTAAATTCCGCTGCAATGAACTTTTATTTCCGCTGCAAGACTTTAATACTCTGATTTAAATTGAACTCGGTTTGTAATAACTTTGAGATTCCTTTGTGTATGTCAATTTGTGGAATGTTGTAATCTCTGGAACTCACCTTCGTGTGGGCGTGCTGTTGTTTCGATCGAGAAAAGAACGTGGTTAATCGGGTTTAATCCAACGGCGCTCCAGCTTATTCCGGATTAAGTGCCTGACTACTTGGTTAGTGGTCCCGAGGTACTTAACTTGGAATAATTTCGGAGTGGTACCGCCACACTGAGATGGAAAACCAGATGGCTACACCAAGGGAAGGTGAAGAGCCTAAGTCTCCAACTGAGATTGTAGATGATGTACTTTCTAAGAACACAAAGCATAGTCGGTTTCTTTAGAATGTGGGTACACTAGTAGGAAAGAGACCTTTAGTACCGGGCAAAAACCCCGTTAGTACCGGTTTTGCAAACCGGTATCGAGCTCCCGGTACTAAATGGGCAGCCCCGTTAAGCTGCAGCAACCGTTACTAATGGGTTTCGAGCCAGAAAAATAAAGAAAAAAATCTGTAAGCTTACCAGGAGGCTCACACCAGGGTTAAAAAAACCGGTGAAACCGGTCCGGGATTCGCGAAAACCGGTCGTACCGGTCCGGTCCGGTACCTAAACCGGTCGGTAAACCGGTCCTAATATACACTATAAAACCGCTCCCACCGGTAAACCGGTCCGGTTTCACCGGTTACCGGACCGGTTTTTCCGGTTTCTAAAACCGGCCATAGGGCGGTATTGTGAACCCTGGCTCACACACGCGAATTTTTCACGCGTAAATGCACGTGCGTGGTTCGTGGGATTCGAACTCACAACCTCTGGCCTCACGCGTAACCCCCTCTACCATCCCACCCATGCATCACTTGTGATTGAGTGGGATATGTTTTCCTTTTGAACTATACCCCGTGGACCCATTTAGTACCGGCTCGTAACACCAGCCGGTACTAAATGCCAAAATTTAGTACTATTTAGTACCGGCTGGTAACACCAACCGGTACTAAATGGCGTTATTTAGTACCGGTTGGTGTTACCAGCCGGTACTAAATGGTCCGAGGGCCCTTGGGAGCCTCTAGGAACACGTTAGTACCGGGTTTTAAGACAACCGGTACTAACGTGTGAGGGACGAATGCTCCATTCTCTAGTAGTGGTATCAAGCCTAGACGATCTAGATCTAGTGTCCAACATGTTCGAGCGGAACTTGAAGCGGAGAAGATAGCAAATGCTGACCTGCGTGAACAACTGGGTGTTGTGTTAGGGAGCAAGAGGAGAGCAAGAAGAAACAATCTGACATGGAAGCCAAATTAGAGCTTCTGCTATCTCGAAGTGAAGCAAGCTAAACTCATGGTGGTATATTTCTGGAATGTAATGCTTGTTGCAGCAGCCTTTTGTTTGCTAGACCCATCCTTAGCTTATTCTAGAACTTAATTGTGCTGCTGGTTTACTTTTGTGGTATGGCTGGTATACTTTTGGTGTTGTTGCGCCTGTTGGTATACTTTTGGTGATGTTGTGATGTGGATTATGGACCTGTTGTATATGACATTGTTGTCGCATCTACCTGATGTAATATAGATGGGGTGTGGTTTGTTTGGATGGACTGTTGGCCGTGAAGTTATGGTTGAGAACAATATTAATTGATGTTATTGTCAAATCTGGTGTTATTTGTCTATTATGATGTTATTAGTAAATTGGAATTGTAAATTTGAGAATGGGCTGAAAAACTAGAACTGGTGGGCCAATTGGATATTTGCTGTTGGTAGTATAATTTAGCCTAATTGGCCTTTTTTAGGTCCAAAGTATTCGACCAAAAGTAGTGGTGCAGCCCAAAGCATCTTTGCTGACGTCAGCGCCATGTCATCATCCATGTTGGCGCCACGTCAATGCCACGTCGGTGCTACATCAGCGCCACGTCATTGTCCACGTTGGTGCCATGTCATTGTCCAAAGTGGTGTCAACGTCCATGTTAACCGCATCCGTGACGATATTTGATCTACGTGGCATCAATCCGTAATGATTTTTTATGTCGCTAAAACTGGGCTCGGGCTGGACTACATAGGCCCAAGGCTGATCTGTAACGTTTTAAAACGTTACAGATTGCATTGATCCGTGACAATTTTATAGGGATGTCGCGGATGTAGTCAATGACGCTCAATTCGCCACATTCTAGAAAAACGTTACAAATACTGTTTTGTGATGTTTTTTTTATGATCAGTGACAAAATTGAAACGTCACATATCAACAGGTTTCTTCTAGTGAGAGGGGGACATAAATAGGTGTGGAACTCAAAACGTTTTATATTAGTCACACTTGAAAAGTTCTTTTACAAACAATAGAGTTCTATAAAACATAATTGCTCGGCAGGGGCAGGCCCACCTGGTATTCAAGGTATTCATTGAATACATTTAATTTTTTACTTAATAATCGAGTATATATACTCATATACATACATCAGTATTCGAATCAAACAAATGAGAAAATGGCCTTCTCCCTACTCATTCTGGGCCAGACAGCCAAAATTCAGCCCACTAGCCGGCTGGCCTATCCCTCGTGGGCATATGTGCCCCACTCAGCAGCTCTCAGAAGCCCCGCCCCCCACCCCAAAAAAGGGCAGCGATGCAGAGCAGGACGGCATACGCAGCACACCACATTGCTTAATAGTCAATTGTTAGGTAATTGTCTTTTATAATCTTTAATACCCACACTTCAATTCCTGGGCCCGCCTCTCTGCTCGGTTTAGAGTTTGATAAAACATGAACTCTAGCAAGCCATTGCAATATAATATATATATGTTTAATCTCGTTCAATCCATGAATGCGTGCAATCCCATCCGGAAAATACCCGCTCCGGCTTGAAATGTCGAGGACCACGGCTATTTTTAGTCGTTCCTCGAGAGGGAATGATGTTTTCTTTTGCGATGAGGTGTGAGTCAAAAGAAAAGTGATTCAAATTTTGATGAATCTCACTCTCCCTCTCTCTCTCTCTAATCCTATGAGCTTATATCAAACAAAGATCGATTGATATGATGAACAAAAACAAACAAATGCAATGCAAGAAAAGTTTCACATATGGACCAGCTCTAGCTAGTTCTACCACTTTAAATATAATTGGAATTGAGAAGATATAAATGCTTAAATAAAAAATGTTTCTCAACTTAATAACATCACATTCCTAAGCAAGATCCAACCCACACGTGCAACATTTTCATGCTCATCAAATGGCATAGTCCATGCGAATGCCATTGATCATGTACATAATCTCATTGGCATGCGCACAACTGCAAATTTAATCCATCATGGGTGATATCATCTCTGACCTCACCTCTACACGAGAGTAAACAAGCTAATAAGAAAAATACCAATATCTAAATTAATTAAATAAATGAATATATAGAAGAACAAACACAGATTTATCTTGAATCTGTGGATACGTGCCATTTTCAATCAAGGTGATTGAAGTGTTTTTAGATTCTTCAAAGCAAGCTGCAAATGTTTGAAGTTAGGGACTTTGAAATATAATCTAGAGCTTGCAACTTGAAGTTTGTTGACACACCTCTATCATGGTTTACACAAACTCTAGTAGCCATTATACATTTGTTTTTAGTTTGCTTCGAGTTGTGGTAATATCATTTGTATTTGCCTGTAACTCCAATGCATATGGATCAACTAGATGGTCCCTATTGGTCTTGTGGCAATATAATATACGATGTGTTTGGAAAAGTTGTCCTAAAGATCCTGGAGATAGATTAGTTTCTGTTGTAAGCAAGCCGATATGATTCGGTTCCAACCAATTTGTAACCCTACGTCGTTGGCCTATATAATAAGGTGGCCTAGGAGGACCCTCAGAAGCACCTCAACGCATGCTGAACCATAGCTCCAGAGCATACAATATTCTAGCTTGTACGCCAATCCAATGTAATACAAACAATACCAAACACAGGGCACTGGGTATTACACTACATGCGTCCCGAACGTATCTAAGCCATATGTATTGAGTGTTACCTTCAAGTTCTTGGTTGCATGATCCTCTTGGTCCAATAATTTACCATTCGTGTAACTCCCTTTGGATTGCTGGACATCAAAATCCAATAGAAAGCTCGCCCGAAGGTAGGGTCAGGTACTTGAAATGAAGCGATTTGGGGGTGGGTATCAAATTTTACTCATGGGTGCGGATTGGGTACCTGAAATCATTGTGTTATTTTGTTATTTATGTGAATGTGATGTAATGTAAGCTGTTGTAACTCATATTTTCATATCACTGGATTGTGTCACATCCTCGTGTGTGAAATGTGTTCATTGTTGAGTTACGGTGTTGATGTTTTTCTACTCTTTTTGAAAGACCTACTGAGTTGATATCATGTTCATGTGATGATGACTCATTCTTTTGCATCACCAGATGCACTGAGCTACTGAACTAACGTCATGTCCTTGTGATACTGAATCATTGTCACATATGAAAAATGCACTATGTGATAGAGCTATTATTCATAATGATTAAAGTATCTACTAAACTGTTTTTTTGTGATAAAGAATCTACTAAACTAATGTCTATTACACTATACTTGTTTAAATACAAGTGTGATGATACGTTGTTAATTCATATTGTCATGAATAGAATCGATAGATACCCGATACCTGTCCGACACTAGTGACGGTTTAATTGTTCAGCCTCTAGGCTTTGTGGGTATGGGTAAGATTCAAAGTTTTGATCCTCATGGGCGGGTAAATATTGTACCCGCACCTTACCCAATTGTTGTCGTCCCTAGGGATGATATTAACCACCTGCATGAGTATACATGTCTTCCTATATAACATTATGCAGTAATTAATGTTTAGCAAGGCAAGACATTTATCTTGTCGTGTATGCACTCTCTATTATATAGAACTTAGCAATTGCTACTTTAAGATGCCATAGTTTCCTACTTTCTTTACTAGTAGTGCTAGAAGGCATCGGCTGAGGTGGATGTATATATATTAAGCACACTATAAATGATACTACTTTATTCCACAAATAGATGCATCACTGTTAGTATTGCCCGTATATAAAAGTTTTAGCATTTCATTTCCTTTGTTCACAAGTAAGAAGAAGATATACAATTAGATTTTCCCTCCAATCACCACCGTAGCATCAACATTCATAACAAGTAAGCTATGAGGGCTAGCCAGGTGATGTTGCTGACCTGCCTTGCCCTCCTCGTTCTACCATATGGTGCGTGTGTTGCTTTTGTATCTAAGTTCAACACTGTTAATATAAACATGAGTGTGATTTGTTGACCCTTCTGCGGATTGCAGATGAGATGGCGCAAGCGGCATCAGTGCCATGCAACACTGCAGATCAGGGATGTCATTGCACACTAATCGAGGTGCCTCAGCCCTGTGACGCCGAGGAATGCAATAGGCAGTGTGCTGCAAGGTTTTTCGAGCCAGCCGGCGACTGTATTTCTAGTGGTTGTAGATGCAAGAGGTGTGACATCATCCCTCCAGAAGAGGATATGATATAGCGACTACTAGTTTATAAATGTGTGGCGTTAGCTTGTCTCAAACGTCATAAGTTTGAAAGATAGCCTTTTAATCATGCATATATGTCGTCTACCAGAAATTGCATCATTTGAAAAGCAATAAAAGTTAATTTGATGTTCCTTCTAGATTTATAGGAAACGAAACAATGTCAGGTGCCTCACAGATGGTTCCTAGCTAGCATAGAAGGGTATATCAAGAAATCCGCTCCATGAATATCGACTACCACAATAGGGTTTATATTAATATGTTAATCAGGGAGTTGATGTAACTATACACGGAGAGGCCTCTCCATTTAGCAGTTCGGGGGGAGAGGCCTCCCGAGATTCCCCACCCAAGCTAAATCGTGAGATAGCGTGCAAAATGAAAGCACATGCAAACTCATTTGTAAATAAAAAAAACTACAATTTCGGAACAGCTTCCAAACCAAAATATAATTACACAAGTAGAGCTCACTCGAATATGTTTTGATTAAAAATAGTGAAGTTACTTTTCTCGTAAATTAAAAAGATAGAAGTTACTTTCTATTGTAAATTAAAAAGCTAGAAGTTACTTTCTATTGGTAAATTAAAAAAGTTAGAAGTTACTTTCTATCATATTTTAAGTTACTTCATATTACATACCAGAAAGTTACTTCGTATTTGAATGGGGAAGACAATTCTAAGATGAACACGTGGTAGGGGGAGCAAACATCCAAATAAAAATTCGATTGCATCATTATATTGGTCTCGATAAAAACATAAAAACAAGATCTCAGTGGAGTATATTTTGATAAAAAAATGGCGAAGTTACTTTTGTATCATACAAAATTGTGAAAATAATACTTTCTATTCATGGATGTCATTGATAAGTTATTTCGTACCTATGTCGTGCATGTACAACATCTATCTAGTAGAATATTTGAGGAGTTACGTCCTGGCTGTTTTCAGATCGAGGAGAATGTTAGAATGTTATTTTTTCCAGATTGAGCAGAATACTAGAAAGTTATTTTTTAAATAAAATCAAATATTGTAAAATTATTTTCCCCATCAGAGTTAGAGAAGAAGGCATGTCCATGTGAGTTACTTCATCTGTTGTGCTCCTTTGTGATGAAAGAAGTAACCTTTGTTGTTGAAAGAAAGTAACTTAGGAGGGCTCTCCACTTAAACTTAAATGGAGAGGCCTCTCCGTTTAGATTTCTTCTTTCTCTAAATCCTTCCTGATGCTGGATTTACAAGTTTAATAAAGCATACAATGATTTTTTATAGGAAAAACGCCAAATTACACCCCTATAGTAGTCATGTATAGCAAAAGTTTGGATAACCCCCTAAACTATGTGATCTGATTCATTTTATATCGTAATGCAATTTATCTTTTTTTATATCTCCATGCATATTGCAATATGGTAAGGCACATCATAATGCATGTCAAGAAAATATATTGTGATTTTTTCATTATGATTTCTGTATAATTATTTATCCGAAGTGTTAATTTATTATTAAGTATCATATCCTGTCAAAATAATAATAGGAAAATCATGATATAATTTTCTAGCATGTGTTATGAAGTATAGTATCATCACATAAAATTTTAACTTAATAATCCAATTGTGCACAACGAAACAAAAATGATAAAAATATATTGAGGTATAAATTAATCCAAATGGTATAGTTTAGTGGGAGTGAACTGAAGCAAGACATAGTTTAGGGGGTTATCCAAACTTTGGCTACACTTGAGGGAGTAATTTAAACTTTTTCCTTTTTTATATTAAAATATTTCCAGACAACAAACAGCTAACCTTTGGCTTGGCGTCCGCTGCAGACTGGTTTATGCTTGCGCACGTCATCAGCAGCCCTGCTGGTGACATCCATTTCCACTCGGTGCGTCAGCAATTCTCCTTTTGTCCCCGGCCGTCCTCTTACCGCAGGCAGACATCGCCGCTGAAGTTCCGTCCTAGGGTTTGGTCGTCTGCCCTCCGCTCCGCCCCCGGCTGCACTCCCGACGACGACGATGTCGCAGGGCCAGCTCCTTAGCAGCAAGCGCCCGCGGACGAACGCAGCAGTGTCCCCGTCCACGCCCACGCCCGGTGGGATGGACCACCTGAGCTCCCTCCCCGTCGAGATGCACGAGGAGATCCTCCGTCGCCTTCCGCTTGAAGACGCCATTGCGCACCTCCGGCTTGGCGAATTCCTGGCGCTACCGCTGGGCCAGGTGCCCCGGCCTCAAGCTCGTGTTTGGCGAAGACGATTCAACAACTGCCGCTGCCGTAGATGCCTTCCTCGCCAGGTACACCTGCAACGTCTCCCATGCCCAGATTGAGCTCGGAGACGAGCCCCACACCATCGACATCGATGGCTGGCTCCGCGCCCTCGCCGCCAAGGCTATACGCTACCTAGTCCTGCGCTTTATGCCATCCGACTCCTCCTTGTTGAGAATAATGCCCCTTGCCCCCGCTTCGCTCTTCTCCTGCAGCCAGCTCACCTCGCTGGTGCTGGAGCGTTGTAATATCCCGGCCCTGCCACCGTCCTTCAATGGCTTCCCCAGCCTTGAGACGCTCCAGCTGGATGTTGTCAACTTCGCGGAGAATGGGGAGAAGACATTTGAGGCACTGATTGCCAAGTCGCCGCTGTTGAGATCTCTCAACTGCCAGTACCCGTCGATCAGCGGCGATGATGATGATAATGGGGGAAACTACTGTGAGTGGACTATAAGGGCGCCAAACCTCAAATTGCTGAGCTTCTGGGCATGGGAAGACTATGGGTGGCGGGTATATGATCTTCCACAAATTGAGGAAGCATGTGTTCACCTGACAGGCCCTGATTTGGCAAGGTTCTTGCCAGGGATGACTAGAGTCAAGGGCCTATGTATGGTGGTAAGTTTCTTTTCTTCTTCTTCGATGTTTGATGTGTACTCTTTGGAGCATTATTTTTATTATATATGTCCATATATATGCATTGCTAAAAACTTTCGCTACTATGGTTTTCTCCTGTAAATGTTTACCTGTTAGAGGGCGTGGGAGTGTGCGCGCGCGTGTGTGTAAGAAATGAAACAGTATTGTTATTTTTCTTACTGTGGTTGCGGAGTTTGCTGGCTTGAGAATAAAATTTTATGTTTTTGGCGTCGTGCAAGGTTTAACAGGATGTTTTTTTTTAAGAAACAATTTGCCCATGGGTCTAGTTTGGCTTCATGTGAATTTAATAGAATGTAACATCAAGGATCAAGTATTAAGCAAAATTGCACATCCGGCTTCAAGTCTTAGATTATCAATTTTTCCTTCATCTAATTACCCTCGTTATGTTTCAGATCACAGTTGACACTATTCTGGAACAACTTCCATACTTCATGTACTTAAAGGACCTAGCATTACATACTCTTCTTACCAAGTCATCCCAAGTTTTATCAATGTTGTGCATCCTGAGGAATGCCCCCAACCTGGAGAATCTTCATATCATGGTAATATAGAAATGCACTTATAGTTAGCTTTTGGCTTATTAATTTTTAAGACTACAATTATTCATTTACATCACCATTTATTTTTTTTTGTAGCTCGTTCAAGAACAAGAAGATACAGGGGACATTGAAGTGAACATGGGGCTGTTGGATGCACAAGGGACTGTTGGATTTTTCTCTAGACTGAAATCTTTTCAATTATATGATAGTATGGGCCACAAAAATGAGATGTGTTTCATTGAGTTTGTTATGTCAAAAGCAACTATACTTCAAGAAATTGAAATTTATATACATGAATATAGCTCAAAGTCTATGGAGGATGTTTATGATGAGTTATCCCAGTACAAAAGAGCTTCTCCACATGCAGAAATTATTGTCAATAGGTACGTACCCTTATTCGCAGATTACTTCATTTCGATTGTTAGTGCTTGTACAAACGACATATTCATATTCCAGAGAAGAATACGGTGTACCTTGCAATCTCTAATGTATGTTTATACATAATGACATACCTTACAATCTCTGATGTATGTTTATATATAATGATTAACCTTATCTCCTAGTTGGTTCCTTTAATTTGGGCTCAAAATCTTAGCAGCCTGGTTATAAATGATTCTCCCTTTGCAGATCATCTAAGTTAAATGTTGCAATCACCATCAGAATATCCCTAATTCCTCAATTTGCACTTACAATAAATTTTAGGGATCATCCTGGTGTGTGCCATCTAAATATGTTTTGCAGTTTCACACGCTGTATGCACCGTTTCAAGCTGTTTATTTTCTGTGCATACATGTTTATAAGTAGGAGTAGCCTGGGAATTACATGTTCTATCTTTTCATATTTAGGTTCATATATAAGAATGTTAATAATGAGCTTAGGTGTACTTTTAAGAACCACCGGGTCGATTATGTTAGTAACAAATACTACTTGTAGGGATTTATTGGCCTAAATAACAATTGGCAGGTACTATAGCTGTACTTCTTCACAAATTGATTCATTGTATTATTATGAAGAGTAACATTATTAATTGTCCTATGGACAAAAATGGTCTGGCTTCATTCTAGTTCGTGATTAATTACTATGCCCCTTCTATATTCATGATTATTTTTTCTTTAGCACACAACACAATGTATATGTTTGATGTAAATATCAGGATTATTTTTCTGGTGCAGCTTTTTTGACAACAATCTTGACCAAGCTGGCAATGATGAAGAACCTTGAAGGCGGCCATGCATGCTGTGATTCCAGCAAGTAACATGATTTTTTATCTAGGGAAACGAAATTATCAAAGTTGGGATCACAAAGCAAACTATCCAGATCGCTTTTGTTATCTGGCTATATGATGTCTACTTGATGTAAACATGGAATATTGCTAGACTTATAAACCTATATGTGGAGTCGTGCAAACTGTGTTAATGCCGTCCGGGGAGAAGAGGGTTTTTATATGTTATGTCCATGTTGGATTCTATCTGTTGTTTTGTTTATTACTTCTCCGTCGTTGGAGCAGCCAAAAAACAATTGTGGATGAACCTTCGTATTTTCTGCAGACCTGTGCTCGTGGACAAAGAGGCGGCAACGGGCAAACTGCCAAGCTCTTGCAACCTAAAATTGAATTACAATTGTCGATTGGGTGGTCATTACACAAGACGTACAATATAACCCCCAGGCACGTGGAGAGTAGGAAGTTAGGAGGAGAGATAATGCATTTGATTGGGATAAACATATTATTATTGTGATATCTTGTGGAGCTAACATTGATTTGTTTCGTACTCATCCAGCACACTTGAAATTTCGTTTCTTTCATATATTTTGAAGCCTAGCACGGGGCTATTGGAGCCTGGCATGCATGGCACTATCTGTGCCAGACTTATTCATGACTCCATAATGATATGATAGTGCATGTGCATAACCGGTATGCTGATCCTCGTCCTCAAGTTTACAAGCGCCCCAGGGGTGTACTATTGTGCACTATGCCGTGATAGAATTTAAGTAGAAACAACACTCATAATCCCTTTCACAAATTATGTAGCACGATTGTACAAGCTAGCCCCATTAATTAGCTCAGCTCTAACTTTTGTTTAAAATTGTCTAAGTAAAAACTTGTTTCAACCCAACAATTACCAAATCCCAAGCACTACAAAGCTTAAACCAAATGTTCTATTCATACTTTACCCTCTGAATCTGATCTAAAGTGTTGGGGAGACACCCCTTGGAATCGTATTTTCTATTTTTGCAGGCGAGACTGAAGAAGTTAGAACGAAGAAGACAAGTGTGAAGCTAATTCGAAGAGGTTAAAGTCGCAGGCGAGACTAGAGAGGTCGGGACGAAGATGACGAGCACGAAGCTAATTCGAAGAGGTTAAAGGCTCGAGCAGGACCGAAGAAGTCAAGGCAAAGAAGACAATAGTACGAGGCTGGTCACGAGACAGGGAGATGCCAGAACGAATCTGTCTCCTGTTACGAGGTTGAGGTGAAGATTGGCGGGAAGCAACGGTCATCTGAAAGCTAGGATAGATATAGGATTTCTGGCGGGAAGTAACGGTCTTGTAAACATGCGAGGTTGACCCCTATAAATAGCGGGTCAACAGTAACTGTAGAGGACAATTTTTGAAGGAACGAAGAAAAGACGATTGTAATCTATTCACTGTTCGTAATACTAGAAAAACCGTGTTACAACAGTTGGCGCCGTCCGCGTGTTAGGATCGAAATCAAAACTCACGATGCCACCAAAGAAAAAGCAACGGTTCGATGATCCACGGACCTCCAAAGCTCACGAAAACGAAAGAGAAAACGATGAACCAGAAGTTTCACTGGAGCCAGCCGTTACCAATGATAACCAAAATCAAGAAGAAGCTAGCCTCGAACAACTGCTACAAGAAATTGAGAGGCTTAAGCAAGAAAAAGAAGCTCTATTGAAGGAAGCAGAGAACCAAAGAAAAGAAACCGAGAAGGAGCGAAAAATTGCAGAGGCTAAGAATGAGCTCAAGAGACTCCAAAACGAGCTCAGTGCGAGCAAAGAAACCATTCAAGAGCCCGAGAGAGAATACCACACCGAAACAACAAATTACAACACGGGTTTCAGAAGCTATGACTCGAATTCACCGTTATCCCCAGGCCTTCAAAATGCACCATGGCCAACCTCGTACAAACCCATCACGTTGCCCAAATACAATGGCACTTGTGATCCAAGGCAGTTCTTGATGAGCTACGAAGTTGCTGTGGCTTCCGCAGGAGGAAACGAGCTAGTTCTCGCAAAGTCATTCATCATAGCCTGTGAAGGACCGGTCCTCACATGGTTCACAAGATTAAGCCCAGGATCAATATTCAGCTGGGAACAACTCAAGGCAAAAGTACTTCAGAACTTCCAAGGATTTAACAGGCAACTGTTAACCTCAGGAGATTTATTCGCATGTAGACAAGAGGAAAAGGAGCCATTAGCTCAGTACTTCAAACGCTTCATCCAATTGAAGGCCCAAACAGATGATATCCCAGACTCAATAGCAATCGATGCATGCATCCACGGGTTGGGACCAGGGCCATGCGTGTCAGAATTCGTCAAAAACAAACCAAGGAACCTCCATGAACTCTTCCACGAGATGGAAAAGTTTTGCAGATCAAACGATGATCACAGGAGAAGAATCAACGAAAGAGCCATGCTCAGAAAAGCAAATGGAAACTACAAGCAGCCCACATACGAAAAGCAGAACTATAACCGAACAACTCAAGTTTTTCACATAGAAAACGAGAGCGGCCAACATAATAACGAATCAAATGCAACGAAGCAAGATTTCAACTCCTCATCCACACGAGGAAGAGGCGGACGAGGCAGAGGCCGTGGAAGAGGACGAGGCCAACAAGAAAGCCAGTCTCGATCTTGGTTCTGCCAATTCCATGGTGAAAACCCAGATCACAGTACAGGGAGATGTCCCATAACCATCAGGGTGAAGCAAGAAATGAACCAAAACAACAATCAAGGTCGCACAGTTCAAACAAATTCCTGGCAGCGACCTCCCATAACACGCCGAATCCGCAGCTGCAACTCCCGACGAATTCATAATCCTATTCAACATACCACCAGCCTCGTTTGGCTTGGCATCAAACCCAGTCCGAGCCAAATCAACAAGCGCACAGCTCAATCCAGTCCACTGCGGCAAGAAAAGACGAAACTATGATGCAAGCAGCTTCAACACCGAATTCAACACCCGCCAAGGGTCCTATTCCCTCCCGCGGAATGATTCTGCCTATAGCAGGAGGATCTTCAGTTGACTTCGAAAGCAAAAGACAAAGAAAAGACTACTTCAGAAGAGTGCACGCAATACTACCCGATGGCCCAGTAATAAAAACCCATTGGTCGCATATTCCAATAACCTTTATTGAGCAGGATCTCAAACTCCAATGTTATCCTCACACTGATGCCATGGTCATCGAAACAAATGTGGCAGGCTGGGAGCTAACAAAGATACTGATAGACGATGGCAGTTCAACTGATATTATCTTCGCTAGTGCTTTCGACCAAATGAACATCAGCAGAAGCTTGTTACAACCATCAGAAACTCCACTCATTGGTTTCGGAGGAAAAAGAATCCGAGCCTTAGGAAAAATCGAACTACCGGTAACTTTGGGGGACCTGAGTAATCCCAGAATGGAACGAATCACTTTTGACATAGTTGACATGTACTACCCTTACAATGCAATCTTCGGAAGAGGTTTTCTCAACACGTTCGAAGCCATTGTACGACAAGCGTATCTCTGTATGAAACTTCCAGCATCAAATGGAGTAATCACAGTATTCGGAAACCAGCAAGTCGCAAGAGACATCGAACAAGGAATTACCCCAGGCGAGAAAAACGTCAACCTCTTGCAGGCAGAAACGAAACAAACAAACAATGAAGTTCAAACAGAATCGACCAAAAAGAAGCCACCGAAATCCAGAGTGGAAAAAGCAAAAGAACTTATTCAAGCACAAGATACCAAGCGAGTCTCTCTCGATCCAGGAACCGAGGGTAGAGAGGTCACGATCGGAGCAGACCTTCCCCCTCAAGAAGAGGAAGATTTGATAACCTTCCTAAGAAAAAATAAAGAAGTCTTCGCATGGATAGCTGCAGATCTAAAAGGTGTCAGCAGAACCATAATCGAGCATAGCCTCAACATAAACCCGAAGACAAAGCCAAGGAAGCAAAAATTGAGGAAAATGTCGGATGAGAAGGTAGAGGGAATAAAATCCGAAGTGGAAAGGCTACTGAAAGCAAAAGTCGTCAGAGAAGTACAATACCCAGAATGGTTGGCAAATACTGTCCCGGTGAAGAAGAAAAACGGAAAGTGGAGGATGTGCATCGACTTCACAACCCTAAACAAGCATTGCCCAAAAGACGATTTCCCTTTACCAAGAATCGATAGCATCGTCGATGACGCAGCCAACAGCGAGATTCTATCCCTCCTAGATTGCTTTTCAGGGTATCACCAAGTTTGGATGAAACAAGAGGATGAGGAGAAGACGAGCTTCATAACACCTTTCGGAACCTTTTGTTTCGTCAGAATGCCAGAGGGGCTGAGAAACGCAGGTTCAACTTTCTCAAGAATGACCAAAAAAGTCTTCAACTCACAAATTGATAGAAACATGCTAGCTTATGTGGATGACCTCGTCGTAAAGAGCATCAAAAGAGCGGATCACATCAAAGATCTCGAAGAAACTTTCAATAATCTAAGAATGTCAAACTTGAGCTTAAATCCAGAAAAATGCGTTTTTGGAGTAACCAAAGGAAAAGTCTTGGGGTGCCTTGTAACTTCAAAGGGAATTGAGGCCAACCCAGACAAGGTATAGGCCTTGGCATCCATGGAGGAGCCAAAGACGGTCAAGGAAGTGCAACAATTGATAGGCAGGATCGCAGCTCTAAACAGATTCGTACCAAGAGCAGCCGAGCGAAGCCTCCCTTTCTTCAAAACTCTCAGACATGCACAGAAATTCAACTGGGGCGAAGAACAATCGAAAGCATTCAAAGAATTAAAGCAGCACCTTGCGGCAATGATCAAATTATCACCACCAGCCCAAGGAAAAGATCTTCTCCTTTACCTCGCAGTATCCGAGTCAGCAGTAAGCGCTGCAATAGTACAAGAAACCGAAATCGAAGGCATTTTGAAGCAGTTGCCAGCCTACTTTGTTTCCGAAGCACTATCTGGAGCCAAGAAGTCATACTCTGAGCTCGAAAAAATTGCATACGCATTACTTATGGCATCAAGAAAACTCAGACACTATTTCGAAGTTCACAAAGTGACAGTCGTCACCGACAAACCTCTAGCCGAGCTATTCGCAAACAGAGAAGCTTCGAATAGGATCAGCAAAAGGTCCGCAGAACTATCCGGATTCAATATCGAATTCATGAGACGAAATGCAATCAAGTCCCAAGTATTAGCTGATTTCGTAGCAGATTGGACTTCTCCAAAACACGAAAGTCCAGACGAAGACGAAAAACAATGGACAGTCTATTGTGATGGAGCATATTGTAGCAAAGGAGCAGCAATCTCTGCAATACTAGTTTCACCAGGCGGAATCAAAACAAGATTCGCAGCACGATTGGAATTCAACAACCAAGAGATTCAAATCACAAATAATGTAGCAGAGTACGAAGCACTCCTGCTTGGGCTACGAAAATGAAATCGCTAGGAAAACAAAGGTTCATTGTGAAGACAGACTCGAAAATAGCAAGGGACCATATCGAAAAGGACAGCGAAGCTAGAAAACCAGAACTAATCAATTACCTCGAAGAGGTCAGAGAAATGGAGAAACACTTCAAAGGATTCACTGTAGAGCACATCCACAGAAATGACAACAACGAAGCAGATGATTTAGCCAAAAAAGCAGCAAAGAAGGAAGAGCTACCCGAAGACGTAATTTACGAGGTCATGACCATCCCCTCAATCAGAAAGCAGCATCTTGCACACATTCGCTGGGAAGATTGGAGAGCACCAATCATGGCATACTTACAAGACAACTTTACACCCTGTTCAGCAAGCGAGGCCAAAAGAATACCAGCAAGAGCAAAAGGGTATCAAATAATACAAGGAGAGCTGTACAAGAAGGGGATATCAGCACCATGGCTAAAATGCATTGCAAAAGAACAAGGAACGGCGATACTAAGAAGCATACACGAAGGGATATGCGGAACACACATTGGTCCAAGAGCCCTCGTAGCAAAAGCAGTCAGGCAGGAAATGTTCTGGCCAACAATGATAAAAGATGCAGACGAAGTAGCAAAGAAATGCGAAGCATGCCAAAAGAACGCAAGCAACCAAAAGATTCCATGTTCATTGTTGCAGCTCATTACACCTTCTTGGCCATTGCAAAGATGGGGAATAGATTTGGTAGGGCCTCTCCCAACAGCTCAAGGAAACTGCAGATTCGCAGTAGTTGCCGTGGAATATTTCACAAAGTGGATCGAAGCAAAAGCCCTAGCATCGATAACTTCGCATACAGTACAAAAGTTCTTCTGGCATAACATCATCTGCAGATTCGGGGTACCAAAAGAAATAACAGTAGACAATGGAAAGCAATTTGACAGCGAATCATTCAGAGATTTTTGCATAACAATGGGAACCAAAGTGAAGTACGCATCCGTATATCATCCGCAATCAAACGGTGCAGTTGAAAGAGCCAACGGCATCATTTTTTCGACTATAAGGAAGATGCTCTTCGACCACAAAAGGGAAAATGGATTGACGATTTACCAATCGCAGTATGGTCACATAATACCACAGAATCCAGAGCTACCAAGTTCACCCCTTTCAGACTGCTATACGGAACCGAAGCGATGGTCCCAGAAGAAATCAAGGCCAAAACTCTAAGGGTAACACTTAGTAGTGAGGAAGGTGAAAAATAAATGGTGGGAAAAAGACCCTAATCGAAGTCGATCGGCTTGTTGCCTCACATAACCTCGAATCATATCAAAGGCAAACACGAAAGTGGCGCGACCCAAAGGCGAAGATAAGAGAGATCAGAGTTGGGGACCTGGTAATCAAAAGAAAGCATAATGCAGAAAACTTATCCAAATTCGAGGAAAAATGGGAAGGACCATACATTGTCACCAAAAGCTTGAGGCCAGGGTCTTATCATCTGTCCACCGAAAACGGAGAAGAATTACCTCACTCATGGAACGTAGAGAAACTTCGCAAATACTATAACTAGAATCGGAACAAATAAAGCTGTACAGTTTTTTCCAAGTTTTAGTTCTTTTGTAAAGGTCAACTTCGTAAATGTGCAGAGCTATAAGCACAATTACGAAGCACCTCTATTCTCTTTTTCTTTCATCACAAAAGGTCGTACTCTTTTCCTCACAAAAGGGGCTCCAGGAAACTGGAGGTGAGGTTTTTAATGAGGCGAACCTATGTAAATCTCTCCAAAAAATCAACAAAGGAGATTCCCCTAAAAGCACTTGAGCAAAAAACACATCGAGGTTGAAAAATAACCTCGCAAAAAGAAGACCTCGAGCAAGATAGCTCGAGGCCGAGGTTGAAAAATAACCTCGCAAAAAGAAGACCTCGAGCAAAATAGCTCGAGGCCGAGGTTGAAAAATAACCTCGCAAAAGAAGACCTCGAGTAAAATAGCTCGAGGCCGAGGTTGGAAATATAACCTCGCAAAAGAAGACCCCGAGCAAGATAGCTCGAGGCCGAGGTTGGAAATATAACCTCGCAAAAAGAAGACCTCGAGCAAAGCAGCTCGAGGCCGAGGTTGGAAATATAACCTCGCAAAAGAAGACCCTGAGCAAGATAGCTCGAGGCCGAGGTTGGAAATATAACCTCGCAAAAAGAAGACCTCGAGCAAAACAGCTCGAGGCCGAGGTTGGAAGTATAACCTCATAAAAAGACCTCGAGCAAAATAGCTGGAGGCCGAGGTTGGAAATACAACCTCGCAAAAAGAAGCCTTGAGCAAAATAGCCCAAGGTCGAGGTCAGAAATATAACCTCGCCAAAAAGATCTCGAACAAAATTGTCTAAGGAAGAGGTTAGAAACAAAACCTCGCAAGAAAACCTACAGTCTAGATCAAATAAGGGGAACGAAAAAAGCAACAGAGTTGCCCTATTTCGAAAGTGAACAAGAGAACGTAATCTTTCAGATTCGTTGCTCGGAATAAGAAGCAATGAATAAATGCAGAGGGGCTATCGAGGGAGGGGACGCCTTTTTCAAAGGCAAAAAAAGAGAAGCCCCCATTTGCATTTATTCAAAAACAAGTTTTCACCAAGCAACGAGCACATTAAAACGAATCACCTAACTTGTACTTTTAAAAGGACGCGAGGTTAGGTGAAATCATAATTTCCCCAAGGGTCCAAAGACCACTATAAAAGAGAAGGGGAAGACAAGCCTCGGCAAGAGAAAAAGCAAAGCAAATAAGAAAGAAAACTTTCCCTAGAAATGAGAGGCAGCAGGAATCACAGGAATGCTCGACGGCATGCCCAGGTTAAAGATCAACAATAGCACAGGGCCCATAGATACTTCGTACAGCAACGCCCTCTCAAGTAGTGCAATCATGGAGAAGAGCGCATCCGCTTCAAGGCTTTCTCGAGTTAACAAGGGAATTAGAAGCCAATTTATGGAGAAAAGCGCATCCGCTTCAAGGCTTTCTCGAGTTAACAAGGGAATTAGAAGCCAAAGAATATTTAAGCGTTTTCCATAGCGAAAACGAAGCTAAAGGTCATGATCTTATAGAAACAAGATAATGTACAAACAATTTCAAGAGAAAAGAATTTTTACGAGTCCAACGCATGCACTTCAAAACAAAGATCGAAGATAATTACGAGGCTAATATAGACAAAATCTTGAGCAAATTCAGTGTTCAAGTCGTTCTCGAATCCACAAATATTGCTTGGATTAAGTTTTTTACATAAATTGATTTCTACTCGCAAGATCACAGCTAGATTTCTCCTTCTTCTTGGGAAGATTTAGCTTCGTCATCATCACGAGGCGAATCCAGGGCATCATCTTCTTCCTCTTCGCCTTCTTCCTCTTTTCCTTCTTCAACTTCTGCGCCCTCAGTTTCTTCCTGGAGAAGAAACAAAGCAAAAGACTTAGGATATTTGACAATAATAAAAAAAAGAAGAAACAAAGTTATACAGAAAAGTTTCTTACTTTCGAAGAGGAGTCCTTAGCCATATCTCGCCCGTAAATGTTCCAGAAGTCTCGCAAGAAACGACGTTTCATAGTTTCGACTTCCTTAGAGCAAGACGAGGACAGATCTCCGAAGTCAGTAAAACGAAATCCGGGACCAGAAAATCGAAGAAGCAGCTCCTTATCCTCTTTTTCGAGAAATCTGCCGAGGCCATCGGTGCAGGTAAGAGCGAAGTTGTCGCCAGCAATTGAAAAAATGTCCCCAAGACCGGAGAACTCCTCTTCAATCCAAGACAAGAAATTTTCGACGGTCAAGTTCATTGGAAGAGCATAAGGAGTGGCTCCGAACTGCTTGAGCGAGTTTGAATACGAATAAAAGATTTGATTCACCCTCTCAGCATCAAGAATCTTGGAAGAGGCTAGAGATTCTTCAGCTTCCTTTAACTTGAGTTCGAGGGAAGTCACTTGGGTTTTAGCCTCTTTGGCAGCATCAGACTCGCGAACCACGGCTTCACGAAGATTCTCGATCACAACCAGGTTCTTGTCAAAGTCTTTTTGCAAGGCTTTATATTTCCGATCGGTGGTGTCCCAAGTGTCCTCGATCTTAGTTAAATCCTTGCGAAGTTTATCATTAACTTCCCGAAGCCTCTCATTCTCCCCTTCCAAAAAACGAAGCCGATCAGCAGCAGTTTTAGACTTCGAGGCACAAACTGCGTTGATCAGCTTAACCTAAGGAAGCAAATCGAAAACAAAACGTAAGATAAATATAAAGAAAGGAAGAGACGAGGATAAAGTAGTAAGAAGCAAGCACGAACCTTGTGCGCTGTGGAGACGCTCAAGCGAGATAGCTCTTCAAAGTCAAGGTTTTCCAATGATGCTTTAAAACCCTATAAAACGAAGACAAAATATAAGAATCAAAAACGAAACTAAACATGAAGTTGTGCCAGAATTTTTTCATTCTCACCTCGCATCTCATCAGTATCTTCACCAAGTTCAACAAAAGAAGACGAAGCCAAGTTTTGAGGACGATTAACAATTGTTTCTTCAGGGATCTTTTTTCCCTTCGCATCAACAACCTCGACCTCAAAATAACAAGCAAAATAAGTAAACAATAAAAGAAATTTAGCGATCAAATACAGTACAACTAAAATTACTGACCTCGTGTTCGGCCTCGGCTACTTTATCTTCTTCAACGTTTACGCCTTCGACGGCTGGTTCTGTGGAATACAAGCCGAAGTTATGCTCTAAGAGCTCAAGAAAGTTTGGATCGAATTCTCTTGGAGATTTCGAAACAACACTCGATATTGAGCCTGCGAGGCTCATTCTAGCACCGGGGCATTTCATGAAAGGAACAAACAAACCTTCTCCCGAACAGCAGAAAGTGCCTGCCAACTCCTTCATGAATCCCGATGTGCCGAGGTCATCGCCAGCAATACCAGCAATTCCTAAAAGTCCACAAGCCGCTTCAATAGCTCGTCCTCTTTTTCAGCCTCAGCTTCGACTTCAGGACTGTCCAGCAACGACAGATCCACTTTTCGAGTTAGTCGCGGTCTCTTGTTAGGCGCAGAGGTAGACTGGTGCACACCAACAGTTTTTCTCTTCTGAGCCTCGGAGCAGTTTTGTTCTTCATTAGGGGAACATCTTGGCTCGAGATACTAGCAACTTTTGACGAAGTCCTTTTTGTATCTTCGTGTTATTCCAGCAGCTTGCTCGGATCCAATGTTACCAGCAGGTTTCATGCGTTTCTGAGGCTTGGAGGGTTTTAATTCTATCCCCGTATTTACAGCCCATCTCTAAACCATGGCCGATTCAAGCGGCTGGGTTTCTCGAAGAGGTCAATCATAGCCTTCTTCTCCTTTTCAGTAAGAGGGCCAATTAAAGATTTGGCGGCCCATTCGACGTTAGAGATCAGATCATCTTCGGACACATCCGCAGTCTTCGTAAGTCCGAAGATAGCAAAAGTAGTGGGCAAATCGAAGCCAGGTATCTTGCCTCTCCTCAATTCTGAAGGGTTTCCAATCATTTCCTAAAGGCCAGATTTCGGCAGCCAGAAACTCTTCAACCACATCACGGCCTGTCAATCGCCGAGTTGCATGGATAAAGCAACGACTGTTCTCTTAAAAGATTCGGATTCTTATCGAAGTCAATTACAGTAGACACTTCGACATTTCCAAGGGGGCCAGCAAAAGGATAGCTAATATCGCTGGAACTCGAAGAGGCGAAGCCAACTTTAACATAAAAACCATGACTTCGGCCAGTTCACATCCCAACGGTTTCCGTTGAGCGTAGGTGAAGTCAACTTTGTGATCTTCAAGGCGGACTTCATCGACGCGAAGTAAAAGTTGCAACTCCAAACTGTCCAAACATGCTCTTCTCCACCTTCTTCCAAAAAGACTGACCTCTTTTGAAGATGAAGCTCGTTGAAACGGCCGAAAGTGTCGAGGGTCAATTTCACCACCGAATGTTTTAACACCCCAGAAAAACTTCGATAGCTGAACGAAGGAATTGGGTGTCAACTGATGAAGCTTGACGTTGAAACGATCCAGGATCTGGGGCAGCATTGGATCGCAAGGAAAACGAAGTCCCGCAGTAAAGAATTCGGAAAACAACAGCCTCTCTGAATTGGGGATCAGGAGTAGTCTCGCATCCAGGAGCACGGCAACACCTTCAGGAAAGAATCCATTCTGTTCATAAGATGAAATCATGGCCAGCGGTAACAGAGGACCCGACCGAAATTGAAGGGTTTTTGGAGCTGATTCCCCAACAAGCTCATTGACATTGGCCTCGACCCCCTCCAAATCTTCGCTTCCCCGGTTAGAGGCTACAGGACTATCCTCCCTCTCCCGCATCAGGGGACGGAATTGCAGCAGACTTGACGTGAGCCATTTCCGAAACTAATAACGAAAAGCAATTTAAAAACATAACAAAACAAGAAACGAGGACAAAGATTTTTCAAAACTAACCTCTTTTTAATCACGAAGCACTTCAGAATCTCAACAGGCAGCAACAATTAGAGCAAAGCAAAGACAGTAGCACGAGGTCAGAGATGAGACTAAAAGCAAAGCGAAGACAGTAGCACGAGGTCAGAGATGAAAGCGAAGGTAATTTTTAGGGGAAGGGTAACCTCTACTATTTATAGGCACGGTAAGTTCCGAAGTTTGCGCCGTGAAAGGGCGCCAAAGTAACGCCAAATTAATCCAAGGGGACGCCTTTTGGGTTTCGTCCCAGGAGTTCGAGGGATGAATAGTAATGAACTCGAATCCAAGGACGAAGGGCTACCGTTGGGGAGACGCCCCTTGGAATCGTATTTTCTATTTTTGCAGGCGAGACTGAAGAAGTTAGAACGAAGAAGACAAGTGTGAAGCTAATTCGAAGAGGTTAAAGTCGCAGGCGAGACTAGAGAGGTCGGACGAAGATTGACGAGCGCGAAGCTAATTCGAAGAGGTTTAAAGCCTCGAGCAGGACCCGAAGAAGTCAAGGCAAAGAAGACAATAGTACGAGGCTGGTCACGAGACAGGGAGATGCCAGAACGGAATCTGTCTCCTGCTACGAGGTTGAGGTGAAGATTGGCGGGAAGCAACGGTCATCTGCAAAGCTAGGATAGATATAGGATTTCTGGCGGGAAGTAACGGTCTTGTAAACATGCGAGGTTGACCCCTATAAATAGCGGGTCAACAGTAACTGTAGAGGACAATTTTTGAAGGAACGAAGAAAAGACGATTGTAATCTATTCACTGTTCGTAATACTAGAAAAACCGTGTTACAACATAAAGGAAAGATAAAGTTTCTTACTATTTAAGTCAAAGTTGAAGCTTAATTTCACTTTTCCTGCTTTTTTTTGTGCATCGAAGCACTTAATGTTTCTGAAAAAAATGCTGAAGTGATATCCTTCATTTTTTTTGATAAAAAAATACATTGAAATATATTTCTACCATTCTACACAACGTTGTTCTGGGTATTATACCTTTCATATCTGCCCCTACTTCTAGTTTTCTACCCTTTCAACAAAGGTTTGCTCCAACCTACCACAATATTTACTTTTGCTTGCACTCATATAGCATTTGCATAAATAATCTTTCCTTTATTTGTGTATGGCTTCTTGTGCTTAATTATTTGCATTATTTATCACTACTACAATCACAGGTATCCTGATGGCAGAAACCAACAAGTAGTACCCAAAAAATCATCTGAGTAATAAATAATTTACAGAAATCCTTACAGCGTACTGTTCAGGCATGAAGATGCCTCAGAATGAACTCCTGGCATGAGGATGGCATGAAGATGCGTCAGAATGAACTGGCGTCATGAAGATGGCATGAGGATGCCTCGGGAATGAACTCCTGGCAGGAAATCTGCTACTAGTAGCAGTGGAAACATACAATATCAATTATCAGTCAAGAATACATGTAAATTACTGATTTTATATACGAAAACAAAGGTAACTTCAAATGACGTTGCTTTAGATATACATCATCAGATACAAAAATTACGCCGCTACAACAAAAAGTTTGAGAAGTTGAAAAAACTCGATTGGCCAAAGTTAATTTACATATTTGCAACTCAACATCCATGTCACCATGCAAGTTCAATGTATTATATAATAAACCTGTAAGCTGTCCCAAAAAGAGTCAATTAATGATTCACATACCAAATTGAAGTGCCACATATGTGTCCTGAACTTTCCCCAAAAAAAAGATCATATATATCCTGACTCATGAACTAAAGAGAACTATAGTTGGCCAAATGGGCACCATGGGCCAGCACGGTACAACCCAAAAAAGCACCAAACCCTAGCACGGCACAGGCACGATACCATAGTGTCAGTGCCGGCATGATGCACGATCTAGATAGTGCCTGGGCCACCAGTCTGGCCCATGGCACTAGCACGGGCACGACACGACTAATGGGTCGGCACGATAATTTCAGTAAAGCTATTCATACCACTAAAGGCCTAGCCCAGTAATAAAAACTAATCCCCTTCTTCCAGCCTCAATGGCGCGACGGAGCGGCGGCAGGCCCGACCTCGACAGTGCCTAGCCGGCATTGACGCGACGGACGGCGCATGCGGCAGCAGGCCGGTATAGGCACTTGGCACTATAGTGCCGTAGTGCCAAAAGGCACGGCACGACACGAGTTTGGTTGGCTTTAAGTGTAGTGCTAGTGCTTCATACTTCGGCACGAACGGCACTAGTCAGCACGGCACGACTAATTGTCGTGCCATATAGTGTCATGCCCAATAGTGCGTGCTGGTATAATGCTAGTGCCGGCACAATTGGCCATCTATAGAGAGAACTTTCATTGAAGACGGCCAGCAAAATAGGTGTAGGGTCACAGCTAGTCAATTTGGGGTTTCTCACCAATTACTGAACTAACAGTTTTCCATCCCAATGTATCTTAATTAAAATCCTTTCTTCCATGAAATGGCTAGCTTCTTCCCTTGTATATAGTTTCTCCGTCCCTAAATAATTATCGTTTTTTTCTTCTCAAGAAACAAATTAATATATACATAAATATTAATATTTATAGTACCAAATTGGTAGATATTTGAATCTAGTTTTTTAATAAATTTATTTTTAGAGGTAGAAATATTGTATGTATTTTCAACTAATCCTCTCAAACTTGCGGCGCCGGAAACCAAAAGCGACAATTATGTAGGATGGAGTGAGTCTTACATAACAGAAAAAGTATTGATCTCATTATATTAGTTCCACCTGATGAATTCATTTACATACAACAACTTTACTTTAAGAGTGAATAATGTACTACTTATTATAGTAATTACATGAGATACTTTCTGGCAATTCAATCTGATCCTTTGTTCAAATCATAACAAGACCAAAGTGGCAAGCGAAGATACTTATCTAGAGTTACTATAGAATATAACTATGCTAAAAGGTAATCACATACCTAATCAACTCCGAAAGTGTATTTTTTTAGTCCATAAACTTTTCAAGTCGTTCACCGTAGATTAAAAAACCCTCCATGCGGGCATGCTGACCAGACGTCTCCTCTCTCCTTTCTCTGTTCATCATTCTCACACATTTTATCGAACACTTCGTAGACAACACACTCTGCTGGAATGGACGCCACCAGAATCAAGGACCTCTCCAGCGGGGAGCACAGGCACGTATCCATCAGCGTCGATGCCATCCACGTACGACCCCGCGGTGCTCATCCTCGATGAGCCCACTTCCAGTCTCAACAGCACCCTTCGCACTATAGATCATTGGTGCACTCCACGCCATGCCTGAGACGCGCGTCTGCACCATTCTGCTCAACATCCACCAGCCGGGCACGTGCATTGTCAAGTTGTTATCAATCGATACCCTCTACGGCCAGCACCACGTCACCAGCACAGACAGTCCATGGGTGCTGCTCCCTAGCCCCCATCGGTAGGGGAGATGCAGATGCTATATTGTAGCCACATGGCCGACGATGGACACGCGGCCCATCTTCTTGCAGAAGCGCTTGATCCAGGCCAAGGAGACATCATCAGGTTGTACCGCATGTTCCGCGTACGCGGTGGTGTTCCTGTCCTTCCAGCTGGCGCTAGTGTTTGCAGCACCAGTGTACTGGCAGGCTGGGCTCCGTTGCAGGGGATGCGATCTTTGGCTCTTTCCTACTAGTGGTATGGTTGATCATGTACGCAGTGAACTATGTCATGGTGTGCTTTGCCGCAGTCACTACTACACTAGAGCACTGTAATAACGGGCACACGGTCCGTTATTAAGTTCCCGTCATTACAGGCTCGACCCTGCAGTGACGGCCACAGTGTCCGTCATTATAAATCGTCACTGCAATAATAGGCACCATGACATCACCATGACCGTTATTAAAATCACACTGCAATAACGGGCACATGAGGTCAACACATGACCGTCACTATAGTGACCATTTTTAATGACGGAGACACTGAGATCATCATGCCCGTTATTGCAGCAAACCCGACCATGACGTCACCTGACCGTTATTGAAGATACCACTGCAATAACATTACTTATGACATCATCATGACCGTTATTGCAGTGATGATTCAGATCTGAACCAGATTTGACATTTTATTTTATTTGCAGCAACAAATTTAAATATAATTCACATAGAGACAATATATTTCACATAGCAGCCATCACATCATGGTTCATACAATTAGCTCATGCATTTACAAAAACATAAGTGCACGCCATTCATACAAAATCATATATGGTTTACATAACAAGGTCATAAAGACAGTTTACATAACAACTTTATCATCTGGCCATGCAGAGACTTGTGCCTCCAGCCTATCCTCCTCGGCCTTCTTGTTTTTCTCATTATATCCTTGGTGCCTCCTTTCCCGAAATAATTACAAAGGTCTTTATGTTGTGCCATGTGACTAGTTTCATTATGGTATGCACCGAGTGGACAAATGAATTCACGCATGATGAAGCGAAGCAACTTAGAGACAATGACATCATTGAGTGTCTGCTCATCAATGTGGGAATTCTCTTTAGCAGGTTTCTGACTTGGCTGCACATATGAAGTAAACAAATATTAAGAATGTGTTGAGTAAAACAAACAAATGTGGTATTATATGCAAAGTATAGGCCTTATACTTACATCTTTCCATATGCTTGGTTCTTTCGTAGGAATGTCATGTATGAGCCAGTGCCAGCAGTTATGTACTTGCACACATAGTACCCACAATGCATGCTACCAGGGATCTGTTTATAGCACTGTTCAAATAAAGTAAATCGTGAAATTGCAACACAATCAAACTTAAATACAGTGAGATGAATTTTTGTACTAGAGTGTTGTTTGTCGTACCGGGGAAACGTGTTCTGTACCCCATTTTTGTCTTCCGTGTCTTTATGACCCTCACCACCTAGCTTGAGGTAGAACTGATAGGCCCTGTTATACAAAAGAAATCCATAATGCACAATTAGTTTGATTTTAAAGATTACAACTTCATAGAATAATTGATGTTTACCTATCTAGGACCTCCATGAAGTCCTTGTACGTATTTTATCACGATCAGCAGAGTCAAGTACCAAAAACTCGCGCACTCTTCGGATATATTATGAAAGCAATCCAATGGTTACTACAGAAAACACGTAATCATGTAAGTGTCTAAGTGAAACATTCAACTCCACATAAAGTAACAAAATAAGGAAACTTACTCAAAGTTGTAAGGAGCTATATTGCAACTCCTATCTCTCCAGTCGTACATGCGTCTGCCGATGTAGGTTGCTACGAGTGACCTTGCATTGCATCCTCAACCTTTGTGGCATGTATTTTTTTTCTTTTCATTCATCGTCTTCCCGACCATTTCAGGGTCTTGGTCGTTAAGCACCGATTAATCATGCCCTGCCCTATGGATGTTGGATTTAGATACCCTACTTCCTTAGAGGCACCAGAGTGATGACACATTATAAAGAATGAAAGTGTTTGTCATTCTTCTCTATTAATGTGTCATTCAATGCATATAGGTAATGAAGGTTCAAAACACTTACAGGCACCAGAGAGTAATAATAGTGGCATCCATTCTGTCAAGACGAGACAAGGGATGTATATCCTCAAACGACACATGTATATTGCAAGAAGGTTGTCCAAAAAGCTCTTCAGGAAGCTTGCCTTGGATGAATTGAATGCCTTTGCCACATGCCTCGAAGTACCATTCTTGAAATTTTCGATGCATCCATGACAATTCTTTAAGACGGGAATTTGGCACGAATGGCACGCCATGGGAGAATTGAGGATAATCGTCCTGTGTAAGATCCCAACCTCCCTTAGGGACACCATCCGACAAGATAGGCACATGTGGCACCAGTTCCTTAGGATGACGCTCGTATGCTTTTTTCATATCATAAAGCCACGATTGAGCTGCACAACAAAATGCTAATATATTAAATACTATAATAGGTGACTATATCTACCGACATATTGATAATTACTACAAAGTGTACTAACCTAGTTGTTTGCTCGAGATGGTGTCCTTCTTCCCTGGAGGCGGTGGAACGAGCTCCATCAAAGGATCACAAACATCTTCTTCTTGTGTTAGCTGAGGTGGAGTTGACAAGCTTCGAATCGCACAAGCCACTTTGTCATGTCTCTTTGGTGGAGTGGAGTGGATGAGCATCGAATCGCGCGCCAATCGGTTCTTTTTGTGTCCCATGGGGAAAAAGTGGACATCAAGCGACCACCTTGCTCATGAATCGGAGAAGACCGAGGTGAAGGTGGTAAAGGCTCAAGAGAAAAGCCACGATCAAGTTCTTCTGATGTGGCCGAGGTGAATCTGAGACTGTATGAATTATGATATCACGTCGGGGCCAAAAGGACGAATTGATTTAATAGCATCCCCCGAGAGTTTCGATCCCCTCCTCTTCATCTGGATAATCTAGCTCACAAGTGAGATAGTTTGTCTCCAACCTTGATTATTTGGACCCTGGCCACACTCTTGAGGAATAGTTTTGGTGTGAAATGTACGTCCAGGCATCGCAATTCCATCTGCTACCTTCATGAGTGTCTTCCCTTCTTGTCGAGAGGCATGTGTAGAGTGTAAGGGTGTATTCTCAGTTATGTCATCCACCGGGTACTTGGGTGCAATCAGGGGCAGAGCCATGACTACTTGGAGGACGAGATGGGGTACAAGAGTCATATCAAGGTGGAATTCAGGGACCATCATAGGTTGGAGCAAATGTGGATTCTCTTTTTGCAAACTGGAAGAAGCTTTCTTTCCACATGTCATGGTATTGATCCTTGTTCGGTGCTTTGCAATTGAGTACATGTAGTCGTGCCCGAAGGCCCTAGTTCACTTTTGCCAATGAGGAGAACCCTTGTGTACGCCTCGATGTTCATTTGTCCCAAGGGCAACAGTAAGCTGGTCTTTGTTGGCAACAGGAATGAATGTGCCTTCCTTCTCCTGTCTAGCTAGCTCCTTAGCTTTCTGCATAACTTCTGTGACCCAAGAGTTTTTTGGGAATTATTTGTCCATCACCAGTTGACTTTGAACGTGCCAACACCAATTTCGGGTTAGTTCACTACATCCTTCTAGTGGGTCTGGTTTCCCAGCTAGTCGGATTTTTTCTTCCATTTTCCTCCATTGCGGTACTTTAGCCTTATAAGCCGCCTGCTCCTAAACAAGGGCGGTTCTTGTTCTTTTGAGTCAACCTCTTGCCCTGTTCACTCCATACATTTTGCCACCTTCGGAGGAGACCTTTGCCCACAAACTCTTCCAATCATCGGGCGTGATGAACCCGTACTCATCAAATGGTGTAACACCTTCTTTCACTATTTAGTATTGAGGGTGTATCTAAATGTCTTAAGGGGCTGTTCCCATATTTTCAAAGTAGCTATTGGGCCACGTTCAGAGAGTTCCCATCAATCGGGCGTGATGAACCCGTACTCATCGAACAGGCTGCGAGTGAGGCAGATGGCAGCAGCGGATGGTTATGGACACAGGCAGGGGGTTCAATGGACAGCTCGATGGCGGAGGGTTCCTCCAAGGAAAACGCGGCACGAAGGCCGGACACAGAGGCAAGACTGTAGTTTCTAACAGAACGGACCTCCTTCTTGCTGTTGGGCGGCACCGACGGCTTCTTCTTCTTCTTGGCGTCCGACGCGAAGGCGGCAGGGAGGAGCAGCGGAGGAGCGGTGACGGTGCCGGCGCAGGAGCGCTGGGGAAGAGTGCCGGCGAGGACGCGTGCCCGAGGAGTGCCGACGAGGAGGAGCGCGCGCACTGGAGGGATGCGCGCATGGTGACGCCTTGGGGAGCGGCGTGTGAGTGAGGGTCGGCGCAGGGCAGGGCTCGCAGGGTGGTGATTGAGGGGCACGGGCGTTGCTCGCGGCAGGTGGTGCTCGAGGGGCGCAGGATGGCAGCGAACGGCGGCAGACGGCAGCGAGTTCAGCAGCCTGGCGGCGTGCAGGTTTGAAATGGCACCGGTGGGAGGAGAACAGGGAATGGGTTGGGAGCTATAGATGCGTATCTTCAATAACGGTCATCATGAATCAGTAGGTGCCCGTTATTGGAAATACCTACTTTTTCATTATTTTGCTGTATTTCTATATTTCAAAATTATGATAAGTTTTGTAACTAAAATTTGGCACGGCAGTATCTCACGTTTTTTCAAAACACATCTAATTTTATGATTTATATTCTTGTTTGAAATAAAAAATAAAAGGAAAATGATTTGATAATTTTAGCATTACAAGAAGATAATATGTCTTAATGAGTTCTTGCATTACAAGAAAGATATTCTCTTGAAGAGTTTTAGCAGTACAAGAATTATTCCTTAGATACACACATGCTATTAAACTATCACGCTTTAACCAATTTTCCATCATCACCGTCGTCAGCGCGCATGTAGGGCAAGCAAGCATGAATAGCTGAGTTTGTTGTTTGAAGGATATTTAACTTTCCGCATATCTGCAAAGAGCGAAACCTCATCAAACTGGTTTTGTGCTCATTAACATCTGTCACATTTTGCCACCCAATGATCTTTGTTTTCCAGACAGCACGATGTGCTTCTCTCATGTTCTGGCCTTCGAGCACATAAATCACTTGTGCAACACGGTCCGGGAGTATCCAAGGTTCATACTTTGTGACCAACATTATTGAGGGATACGAGGTGAAGCCATATTCATCCACTCTACACCTTGTGGATGCTTGACCCATTGACACTTAAATATGGGGATCTGTAGGGTGCTGCCACATGTCAGTTTCCCAAATTTGGTTAATAAACCCATAATAGGTGTTCTCTTCCCCGTGTTGTCTTCTGCTTTTAATGCTAACACCCACTTTCTGGTTCTTGGCTTCTTGTTGTCCTTTTCCTTTGTGTGTAAATGTGAAACCATTAAATATCATAAGCTTGCCATGCTTGTAACTAGCTTGTTGAGGACCACCAGAGCAGTAGATGTATTATCTGTTCATCTCTGTTTCACCAGGGTGGAAGTTTTAGGTATCATAAACCATTTCAGTAAAGGTCCCATTGTGCTCTTTCATGATCCTACCCTCTGACCAGTTTTCATTTCTTCACGAAGTTGTTGCAAATGTTGCCGGAATGTACGGCCAACAATTAGCTGTTAACTGATGCAACAAGCTGAAATGTGCTTGACTCACCAACTGAATCCCTGGTCATTAAATGTTTTCTTTCCTTTAGTTCCCTTACCGAAAAAGTCTTCCTTCATGGCGTGACACTGGTAGAACCGATTGGTTTTCCATTTTTGATTGTATCATGTAAAACTCAAGAACCTCCTCGATTATATATGACTCTATCATGGAACCCTCAGGGTGAGCACGGTTGTGGACATGTCCCTTCATTATGGACTAAAGCGCTCGAATGGAAACATATTGATGCAAGTAAGCAGGACCAAGAACACAATCTGATCAGCTAAGTGAATCATATAATGCTCCATGAGATCAAAGAAAGATAGTGGGAAACACATTTCGAGTTGGCCACATTGTTTCTATCATCTCTTTACGTATCTTTTCGACCTCAGTAAGACTGATCACCTTTCTTAGATATCGAATTCCAGAAATGACACATCGTATGAAGCAACTTTGATATAATGGTTGTTAACAACCCCTATGCAACAGCGAGAAATATAGAAAGCATCAATATGGCATTCTTGGATGT
>JACEFO010002985.1:0-44779 GCA_015342445.1 Digitaria exilis
AACCGGTACTAAATGGCGTTATTTAGTACCGGTTGGTGTTACCAGCCGGTACTAAATGGTCCGAGGCCCTTGGGAGCCTCTAGGAACACGTTAGTACCGGGTTTAAGACAACACGGTACTAAACGTGTGAGGGACGAATGCTCCATTCTCTAGTAGTGGTATCAAGCCTAGACGATCTAGATCTAGTGTCCAACATGTTCGAGCGGAACTTGAAGCGGAGAAGATAGCAAATGCTGACCTGCGTGAACAACTGGGTGTTGTGTTAGGGAGCAAGAGGAGAGCAGAAGAAACAATCTGACATGGAAGCCAAATTAGAGCTTCTGCTATCTCGAAGTGAAGCAAGCTAAACTCATGGTGGTGGATGTAATGCTTGTTGCAGCCTTTTGTTTGCTAGACCCATCCTTAGCTTATTCTAGAACTTAATTGTGCTGCTGGTTTACTTTTGTGGTATGGCTGGTATACTTTTGGTGTTGTTGCGCCTGTTGGTATACTTTTGGTGATGTTGTGATGTAGGATTTTGGACCTGTTGTATATGACATTTGTTGTCGCATCTACCTGATGTAATATAGTTGGGGTGGTGGTTTTGTTTGGAATGGACTGTTGGCCGTGAAGTTATGGTGGAAACAGACTATTAATTGATGTTATTGTCAAATCTGGTGTTATTTGTCTTATTATGATGTTATTAGTTTTATGGGTTGTTAAATTTGAGACATGGGTACTGAAAAACTAGAAACTGGTGGGCCAATTGGATATTTGTCCGTTGGTGTATTATTTAGGCCTAATGGCCTTTTTAGTCAAAGTATTCGACCAAAAGTAGTGTGCAGCCCAAAGCTCTTTGCTGACCGTCAAAGGCCATTCATCACCATGTTGCACCAGTCAATGCCACGTCGGGTCTACATCAGCGCACGTCATTGTCCACTGGTGCCATGTCATGTCCAACAGTGGTGTCACACGTCCTGTTAACCGCATCCGTGACGGATTATTTGATCTAGTGGCATCAATCCGTAATGATTTTTTATGTCGCTAAAACTGGGCTCGGGCTGGACTACATAGGCCCAAGGCTGATCTGTAACGTTTTAAAACGTTACAGATTGCATTGATCCGTGACAATTTTATGGGATGTCGCGGATGTAGTCAATGACGCTCAATTCGCCACATTCTAGAAAAACGTTACAAATACTGTTTTGTGATGTTTTTTTTATGATCAGTGACAAAATTGAACGTCACATATCAACAGGTTTCTTCTAGTGAGAGGGGGACATAAATAGGTGTGGAACTCAAAACGTTTATATTAGTCACACTTGAAAAGTTCTTTTACAAACAATAGAGTTCTATAAAACATAATTGCTCGGCAGGGGCAGGCCCACCTGGTATTCAAGGTATTCATTGAATACATTTAATTTTTTACTTAATAATCGAGTATATATACTCATATACATACATCAGTATTCGAATCAAACAAATGAGAAAATGGCCTTCTCCCTACTCATTCTGGGCCAGATCAGCCAAAATCAGTCTCCACTATGCCGCTGTCCTTATCCCTCTAGGTCTATGTTGCCTCCACTTCTAGCAGCACTCTATGAAGCCCCCCCCCCTCCCTCCAAATAGTGCAGCGATTGCAGTATCTAGACGGCAATGCAGCCCAAAAAAACATTACCTCCAAATATTTTTCTTTTTAATAAATTGTTTCAACTTGTTTATGGGTAAATCTTTTTATAATCTTTAATACCTCACACTTCATATTTCTCTGGCCTCCTCTTCTTGCTCGTCGTTTAGAGTTTGATATAATACTATGAATCTCTAGCTCTCTCCTCCCTCCTACTCTATGCAATATTTTTTTTTATAATTATTATATTGTTAATCCGTTCAATCCTATGAGATCGGCAATCCCATCCGGAATATATATCTCCTGCTCCGGCTGAAATGTCGATGACCACGCTATTTTTAGTCGTTCCCGAGATTGGAATGTCGTTTCTTTTGCGATGATTGTGTGAGTAACAAAAGAATAAGTGATTCATAATTTTGTGTAATCTCACTCTCCCTCTCTCTTCTCTCTAATCCTATGATGCTTATATCCAAACGCAAGATCGATGATATGATGAACAAAAACAAACCAAATCGCAATGCAATAGAAAAAGTTCACATAATCTGACCAGCTCTACGCTAGTTCTACCACTTTAAATATAATTGGAATGAAAGATATAAATACTTAATATAAATAATGTTTCCTCGAACTGAATAATTACATCTCATCTCCTAATCAAGATCCAACCCACACGTGCAACATTTCATGCTCATCAATATGATAATCCATGCGAATGCCATGTCATGTACAATCTCATGCATGCGCACAACTGCAAATTTCAATCCATCTATGACAGGTGATATCATCTCTGACCTCACCTCTAACATCGAGAGAAACAAGCCAATAAGAATAATATACCAATATCTAAATTAATTTAAATAAATATATATATTAGAAGATATCAACACAGATTATCTTGAACTCTTGTGTATACTGCCACTTATTCAATTCAAGTGATTAAGTTTTTAGATCTTCAAAGCATAGCTGCAAATCTGTTGAAAGTTTATTATTGAAATATAATCTAGAGCTTGCAACTTGAAGTTTGTTGATCACACCTCTATCATGGTTTACACTAAACTCTAGTAGCCTATTATACATTTGTTTTTATGTTGCCTTCGAGTTGTGTAATATCATTCGTATTTGTCTGGTAACTCCAATGCATAGATCATACTAGATGGTCACCTATTGGTCTTTGTGGCAATATAATATACGTATGTGTGTGAAAAGTTGTCCTAAAGATCCTGAGATATATTAGTATTCTTGTGTAAAGCAAGCTTTCCATATATATTTGGTTCCAACCATAATTTGTAACCCTACGTCTTGCTCTTTTTATATAATATAAGTGGGCCTAGGACGACCCTCAGAATGCACTCACGCACGCCGCTGAACCATAGCTCCAGAGCATACAATATCTAGCTTACGCCAATTCTATATTGTAATACAAACAATACCAACACAGGACATTGGTATTATACTACTACATGCCGTTCACCTATACGTCATCTAAGCATATTATGATGTTACCTTCAAGTTCTTGGCTTTATTTATTCCCTGGTCCAATTATATTACCCATTCGTGCAACTTCCCTTTGTATTGCGACTATTCAAAATCAATAGAAAACCTCCCTCGAAGTAGGGTTCTATGAGTTATTTATAAGAAGCGATTTGGGGTGGATCAAATACTCTGTTATGGGTGCGTTATTGGGTACCTGAATATTCATTTGTTTATTTTTATTTTATGGAATGTATGATAATTAAGTGTTTGTAACTCATATTTTCATATACATCTGATCTGTGTCACATCCTCTGTGTGAAATGTGTTCATTGTTGAGTTACTAGGGTTTTGATGTTTTTCTACTCTTTGATAATACCTACTTTGGAATTTATTATCATTTCAGTGCATGATGACTCATTTTCTTTTTCATCTATCTCAGATTGCACTAGCTACTAACTAACGTCATGTCTTGTGATATCTGAATCATTGTCACATATGAAAAGTGCACTGATGTGGAGAGAGCTGTTATTTCTATAGATTTGATCTGAATCTATCGTATCTACTACAACTGTTTTTTGTGATAAAGAATCTACTAAACTAATGTCTATTACACTATACTTGTTTAAATACAAGTGTGATGATACGTTGTAATTCATATTGTCATGGAATAGAATATCATAGATACCCGATACCTGTCCGACACAGTGACGGTTAAGGTGTTCAGCGCTCTTAGGCTTTGTGGGTATAGGGTAAGATTCAAATGTTTTATCTCATGTGCGCGGGTAAATATTGTCCTCCACCTTACCCAATTTGTTGTCTCCCTAGGGATATATTAACCCACCTCATGAGTATACATGTCATGTTCTATATAACATTATGCAGTAATTAATGTTTAGCAAGCAAACATTTATCTTGGTCGTGTTATGCACTCTCTCTATTTATATAGAACTAGCAATTGCTACTTTAAGATGCCATAGTTTCTCTATACTTTCTTCCCACTAGTAGTTTGCTAGCGAAGCATCGGCTGAGGTGGATGCTATTATATATCATTAAGCACACTATAAATGATACTACTTTATATCTACAAATAGAGCATCACTGCTTAGTATTGCCTCGCTATATAAAAGTTAGCATGTTCATTTCCTTGTTCACAATAAGATAGAAGATATACATATTAGATTTTCTCCAATCAATCACCGTAGCATCAACGATCTCATAACAAGTAAGCTCATAGCTAGCCATGTGATGTTGCTGACCTGCCTTGCCCTCCTCTACCATATGGTGCGTGTGTTTATGTTGTGTCTTAACTCTTTGTATCTAACAATATACACTGTAATTATACGAACTTCGACAGTGTGATTTCGTTACCCTTCTGCGGATTGCAGATGAGATGGCGCAAGCGGCATCAGTGGCCATAGACAACACTGCAGATCAGGGATGTCATTTGCACACTAATCGAGTTGCCTCAGCCCTGTGACGCCGATGGAATGCAATAGGCAGTGTGCTGCAAGGTTTTTCGAGACCAGCCGCGCGACTGTATTTCTAGTGGTTGTAGATGCAATAGGTTGTGACATCATCCCTCCAGAAGAGGATATGATATATAGCGACTACTACTAGTTAACTAATAAAATGTGGCGTTAGCGTCCTCAAACGTCCATAAGTTTGAAAGATAGCCTTTTAATCATGCATATTATGTCGGTCTTCTACCAGAAATTGCATCATTTGAAAAGCAATAAAAGTAATTTGATGTTCCTTCTAGATTTATAGAAACGAAAACAATGTCAGTGCCTCACAGTATGGTTCCTAGCTAGCATAGAAGGTATATCAAGAAATCGCTCCATGAATTATCGACTACCACAATAGGGTTTATATTAATATGTTAATCAGGGAGTTTGACGTAACTATTATAACGGAGAGGCCTCTCCATTTAGCAGTTCGGGGGGAGAGGCCTCCCGAGATTCCCCACCCAAAGCTAAAATCGTGAGATAGCGTGCAAAATGAAAGCACATTGCAAACTCATTTGTAAATAAAAAAAAACTACAATTCGGAACAGCTTCCAAAACCAAAATATAATTACACACAAGTAGAGCTCACTCGAATATGTTTTGATTAAAAATAGTGAGTTACTTTTCTCGTAAATAAAAAGATAGAAGTTACTTTCTATTGTAAATTAAAAAGCTAGAAGTACTTTCTATTGGTAAATTAAAAAAGTTAGAAGTTACTTTCTATCATATTTTAAGTTACTTCATATTACATACCAGAAAGTTTACTTCGTATTTGAATGGGGAAGACAATTCTAAGATGAACCGTGGTAGGGGGAGCAAACATCCATAAATAAAAATTCGATTGCATCATTATATTGGTCTCGATAAAAACTTAAAAACAAGATCTCAGTGGAGTATATTTTGATAAAAAAATGGCGAAGTTACTTTTGTATCATACAAAATTGTGAAAATAATACTTTCTATTCATGGATGTCATTGATAAGTTATTTCGTACTATGTCGTGTGCATGTAACAACATCTATCTAGTAGAATATTTGAGAGTTACGTCCTGGCTAGTTTTTCAGATCGAGGAGAATGTTTAAATGTTATTTTTCCAGATGAGCAGAATACTAGAAAGTATTTTTTAAATATAAAATCAAATATTGTAAAATTATTTTCCCCATCAGAGTTAGAGAAGAAGGCATGTCCATGTGAGTTTACTTCATCTGTTGTGCTCCTTTGTGATTGAAAGAAGTAACCTTTGTTGTTGAAAGAAAGTAACTTAGGAGGGCTCTCCACTTAAACTTAAATGGAGAGCCTCTCCGTTTTAGATTTCTTCTTTCTCTAAATCCTTCCTGATGCTGGATTTACAAAGTTTAATAAAGCATACAATGATTTTTTATAGGAAAAACGCCAAATTAACACACCCCTATAGTAGTCATGTATAGCAAAAGTTTGGATAAGACCCCTAAACTATGTGATCTGATTCATTTTATATCGTAATGCAATTTATCTTTTTATATATCTCCATGCTCCATGAATTTTGCAATATGGTAAGGCACATCATAATGCATGTCAAGAAAAATATATTGTGATTTTTTCATTATGATTTCTTGTATAATATTATTTATCCGAAGTGTTAATTTTATTATTAAGTATCATATCCTGTCAAAATAATAATAGGAAAATCATGATATAATTTTCTAGCATGTGTTATGAAGTATAGTATCATCACATAAAATTTTAACTTAAGAATCCAATTGTGCACAACGAAACAAAAATGATAAAAATATATTGAGGTATAAATTAATCCAAATGGTATAGTTTAGTTGAGTGAACTGAAGCAAGACATATTTAGGGGTTATCCAAACTTTGGCTACACTTGGAGGGAGTAATTTAAACTTTTTCCTTTTTATATAAAAATATTTCCAGACAACAAACAGCTAACCTTTGGCTTGGCGTCCGCTGCAGACTGGTTTATGCTTGCGCACGTCATCAGCAGCCCTGCTGGTGACATCCATTTCCACTCGGTGCGTCAGCAATTCTCCTTTTGTCCCCGGCCGTCCCTCTTACCGCAGGCAGACATCGCCGCTGAAGTTCCGTCCTAGGGTTTGGTCGTCTGCCCTCCGCTCCGCCCCCGCTGCACTCCCGACGACGACGATGTCGCAGGGCCAGCTCCTTAGCAGCAAGCGCCCGCGGACGAACGCAGCAGTGTCCCCGTCCACGCCCACGCCCGGTGGGATGGACCACCTGAGCTCCCCTCCCCGTCGAGATGCACGAGAGAGATCCTCCGTCGCCTTCCGCTTGAAGACGCCATTGCGCACCTCCGGCTTGGCGAATTCCTGGCGCTACCGCTGGGCCAGGTGCCCCGGCCTCAAGCTCGTGTTTGGCGAAGACGATTCAACAACTGCCGCTGCCGTAGATGCCTTCCTAGCCAGGTACACCTGCAACGTCTCCCATGCCCAGATTGAGCTCGGAGACGAGCCCCACACCATCGACATCGATGGCTGGCTCCGCGCCCTCGCCGCCAAGGCTATACGCTACCTAGTCCTGCGCTTTATGCCATCCGACTCCTCCTTGTTGAGAATAATGCCCCTTGCCCCCGCTTCGCTCTTCTCCTGCAGCCAGCTCACCTCGCTGGTGCTGGAGCGTTGTAATATCCCGGCCCTGCCACCGTCCTTCAATGGCTTCCCCACCTTGAGACGCTCCAGCTGGATGTTGTCAACTTCGCGGAGAATGGGGAGAAGACATTTGAGGCACTGATTGCCAAGTCGCCGCTGTTGAGATCTCTCAACTGCCAGTACCCGTCGATCAGCGGCGATGATGGATGATAATGGGGAAACTACTGTGAGTGGACTATAAGGGCGCCAAACCTCAAATTGCTGAGCTTCTGGCATGGGAGAGACTATGGGTGGCGGGTATATGATCTTCCACAAAATTGAGGAAAGCATGTGTTCACCTGACAGGCCCTGATTTGGCAAGGTCTTGCCAGGGATGACTAGAGTCAAGGGGCCTATGTATGTGGTAAGTTTCTTTTCTTCTTCTTCGATGTTTGATGCTGTACTCTTTGGAGCATTATTTTTTATTATATATGTCCATATATATGCATTGCTAAAAACTTTCGCTACTATGGTTTTCTCCTGTAAATGTTTACCTGTTAGAGGGCGTGGGAGTGTGCGCGCGCGTGTGTGTAAGAAATAACGAAACAGTATTGTTATTTTTCTTACTGTGAGTTGCGGAGTTTGCTGGCTTTGAGAATAAAAATTTTATGTTTTTGGCGTCGTGCAAGGTTTAACAGGATGTTTTTTTTTAAGAAACAATTTGCCCATGGGTCTAGTTTGGCTTCATGTGAATTTAATAGAATGTAACATCAAGGATCAAGTATTAAGCAAAATTGCACATCCGGCTTCAAGTCTTAGATTATCAATTTTTCCTTCATCTAATTACCCTTCTCGTTATGTTTCAGATCACAGTTGACACTATTCTGGAACAACTTCCATACTTCATGTACTTAAAGGACCTAGCATTACATACTCTTCTTACCAGTCATCCAAGTTTTATCAATGTTGTGCATCCTGAGGAATGCCCCCAACCTGGAGAATCTTCATATCATGGTAATATAGAAATGCACTATAGTTAGCTTTTGGCTTATTAATTTTTAAGATACTACGAATTATTCATTTACATCACCATTTATTTTTTTTGTAGCTCGTTCAAGAACAAGAAGATACAGGGACATTGAAGTGAACATGGGCTGTTGGATGCACAAGGGACTGTTGGATTTTTCTCTAGACTGAAATCTTTTCAATTATATGATAGTATGGGCCACAAAAATGAGATGTGTTTCATTGAGTTTGTTATGTCAAAAAGCAACTATACTTCAAGAAATTGAAATTTTATATACATGAATATAGCTCAAAGTCTATGGAGGATGTTTATGATGAGTCATCCCAGTACAAAAGAGCTTCTCCACATGCAGAAATTATTGTCAATAGGTACGTACCCTTATTCGCAGATTACTTCATTTCGATTGTTAGTGCTTGTACAAACGACATATTCATATTCCAGAGAAGAATACGGTGTACCTTGCAATCTCTAATGTATGTTTATACATAATGACATACCTTACAATCTCTGATGTATGTTTATATATAATGATTAACCTTATCTCCTAGTTGGTTCCTTTAATTTGGGCTCAAAATCTTAGCAGCCTGGTTATAAATGATTCTCCCTTTGCAGATCATTTAAGTTTAAATGTTGCAATCACCATCAGAATATCCCTAATTCCTCAATTTGCACTTACAATAAATTTTAGGGATCATCCTGGTGTGTGCCATCTAAATATGTTTTGCAGTTTCACACGCTGTATGCACCGTTTCAAGCTGTTTATTTTCTGTGCATACATGTTTATAAGTAGGAGTAGCCTGGGAATTACATGTTCTATCTTTTCATATTTAGGTTCATATATAAGAATGTTAATAATGAGCTTAGGTGTACTTTTAAGAACCACCGGGTCGATTATGTTAGTAACAAATACTACTTGTAGGGATTTATTGGCCTAAATAACAATTGGCAGGTACTATAGCTGTACTTCTTCACAAATTGATTCATTGTATTATTATGAAGAGTAGCATTATTAATTGTCCTATGGACAAAAATGGTCTGGCTTCATTCTAGTTCGTGATTAATTACTATGCCCCTTCTATATTTCATGATTATTTTTTCTTTAGCACACAACACAATGTATATGTTTGATGTAAATATCAGGATTATTTTTCTGGTGCAGCTTTTTTGACAACAATCTTGACCAAGCTGGCAATGATGAAGAACCTTGAAGGCGGCCATGCATGCTGTGATTCCAGCAAGTAACATGATTTTTTATCTAGGGAAACGAAATTATCAAAGTTGGGATCACAAAGCAAACTATCCAGATCGCTTTTGTTATCTGGCTATATGATGTCTACTTGATGTAAACATGGAATATTGCTAGACTTATAAAACCTATATGTGGAGTCGTGCAAACTGTGTTAATGCCGTCTGGGGAGAAGAGGGTTTTATATGTTATGTCCATGTTGGATTCTATCTGTTGTTTTGTTTATTACTTCTCCGTCGTTGGAGCAGCCAAAAAACAATTGTGGATGAACCTTCGTATTTTCTGCAGACCTGTGCTCGTGGACAAAGAGGCGGCAACGGGCAAACTGCCAAGCTCTTGCAACCTAAAAATGAATTACAATTGTCGATTGGGTGGTCATTACACAAGACGTACAATATAACCCCCAGGCACGTGGAGAGTAGGAAGTTAGGAGGAGAGATAATGCATTTGATTGGGATAAACATATTATTATTGTGATATCTTGTGGAGCTAACATTGATTTGTTTCGTACTCATCCAGCACACTTGAAATTTCGTTTCTTTCATATATTTTGAAGCCTAGCACGGGGCTATTGGAGCCTGGCATGCATGGCACTATCTGTGCCAGACTTATTCATGACTCCATAATGATATGATAGTGCATGTGCATAACCGGTATGCTGATCCTCGTCCTCAAGTTTACAAGCGCCCCAGGGGTGTACTATTGTGCACTATGCCGTGATAGAATTTAAGTAGAAACAACACTCATAATCCCTTTCACAAATTATGTAGCACGATTGTACAAGCTAGCCCCATTAATTAGCTCAGCTCTAACTTTTGTTTAAAATTGTCTAAGTAAAAACTTGTTTCAACCCAACAATTTACCAAATCCCAAGCACTACAAAGCTTAAACCAAATGTTCTATTCATACTTTACCCTCTGAATCTGATCTAAAGTGTTGGGGAGACGCCCCTTGGAATCGTATATTTTCTATTTTTGCAGGCGAGACTGAAGAAGTTAGAACGAAGAAGACAAGTGTGAAGCTAATTCGAAGAGGTTAAAGTCGCAGGCGAGACTAGAGAGGTCGGGACGAAGATGACGAGCACGAAGCTAATTCGAAGAGGTTAAAGGCTCGAGCAGGACCGAAGAAGTCAAGGCAAAGAAGACAATAGTACGAGGCTGGTCACGAGACAGGGAGATGCCAGAACGAATCTGTCTCCTGTTACGAGGTTGAGGTGAAGATTGGCGGGAAGCAACGGTCATCTGAAAGCTAGGATAGATATAGGATTTCTGGCGGGAAGTAACGGTCTTGTAAACATGCGAGGTTGACACCTATAAATAGCGGTCAACAGTAACTGTAGAGGACAATTTTTGAAAGGAACGAAGAAAAGACGTGTAATCTATTCACTGTTCGTAATACTAGAAAAACCGTGTTACAACAGTTGGCGCCGTCCGCGTGTTAGGATCGAAATCAAAACTCACGATGCCACCAAGAAAAAGCAACGGTTCGATGATCCACGGACCTCCAAAGCTCACCGAAAACGAAAGAGAAAACGATGAACCAGAAGTTTCATCTGAGCCAGCCGTTACCAATGATAACCAAAATCAAGAAGAAGCTAAGCCTCGAACAACTGCTACAAGAATTGAGAGGCTTAAAGCCAGAAAAAGAGCTCTATTGACGGAAGCAGAGAACCAAAGAAAAGAAACCGAGAAGGAGCGAAAAATTGCAGAGGCTAAGAATGAGCTCAAGAGACTCCAAAACGAGCTCAGTGCGAGCAAAGAAACCATTCAAGAGCCGAGAGAGAATACCACACCGAACAACAAATTACAAACACGGGTTTAAGAAGCTATGACTCGAATTCACCGTTACCCCAGGCCTTCAAAATGCACCATGGCCAACCTCGTACAAACCCATCACGTTGCCCAAATACAATGGCACTTGTGATCCAAGGCAGTTCTTGATGAGCTACGAAGTTGCTGTGGCTTCCGCAGGAGGAAACGAGCTAGTTCTCGCAAAGTCATTCATCATAGCCTGTGAAGGACCGGTCCTCACATGGTTCACAAGATTAAGCCCAGGATCAATATTCAGCTGGGAACAACTCAAGGCAAAAGTACTTCAGAACTTCCAAGGATTTAACAGGCAACTGTTAACCTCAGGAGATTTATTCGCATGTAGACAAGAGGAAAAGGAGCCATTAGCTCAGTACTTCAAACGCTTCATCCAATTGAAGGCCCAAACAGATGATATCCCAGACTCAATAGCAATCGATGCATGCATCCACGGGTTGGGACCAGGGCCATGCGTGTCAGAATTCGTCAAAAACAAACCAAGGAACCTCCATGAACTCTTCCACGAGATGGAAAAGTTTTGCAGATCAAACGATGATCACAGGAGAAGAATCAACGAAAGAGCCATGCTCAGAAAAGCAAATGGAAACTACAAGCAGCCCACATACGAAAAGCAGAACTATAACCGAACAACTCAAGTTTTTCACATAGAAAACGAGAGCGGCCACATAATAACGAATCAAATGCAACGAAGCAAGATTTCAACTCCTCATCCACACGAGGAAGAGGCGGACGAGGCAGAGGCCGTGGAAGAGGACGAGGCCAACAAGAAAGCCAGTCTCGATCTTGGTTCTGCCAATTCCATGGTGAAAACCCAGATCACAGTACAGGGAGATGTCCCATAACCATCAGGGTGAAGCAAGAAATGAACCAAAACAACAATCAAGGTCGCACAGTTCAAACAAATTCCTGGCAGCGACCTCCCATAACACGCCGAATCCGCAGCTGCAACTCCCGACGAATTCATAATCCTATTCAACATACCACCAGCCTCGTTTGGCTTGGCATCAAACCCAGTCCGAGCCAAATCAACAAGCGCACAGCTCAATCCAGTCCACTGCGGCAAGAAAAGACGAAACTATGATGCAAGCAGCTTCAACACCGAATTCAACACCCGCCAAGGGTCCTATTCCCTCCCGCGGAATGATTCTGCCTATAGCAGGAGGATCTTCAGTTGACTTCGAAAGCAAAAGACAAAGAAAAGACTACTTCAGAAGAGTGCACGCAATACTACCCGATGGCCCAGTAATAAAAACCCATTGGTCGCATATTCCAATAACCTTTATTGAGCAGGATCTCAAACTCCAATGTTATCCTCACACTGATGCCATGGTCATCGAAACAAATGTGGCAGGCTGGGAGCTAACAAAGATACTGATAGACGATGGCAGTTCAACTGATATTATCTTCGCTAGTGCTTTCGACCAAATGAACATCAGCAGAAGCTTGTTACAACCATCAGAAACTCCACTCATTGGTTTCGGAGGAAAAAGAATCCGAGCCTTAGGAAAAATCGAACTACCGGTAACTTTGGGGGACCTGAGTAATCCCAGAATGGAACGAATCACTTTTGACATAGTTGACATGTACTACCCTTACAATGCAATCTTCGGAAGAGGTTTTCTCAACACGTTCGAAGCCATTGTACGACAAGCGTATCTCTGTATGAAACTTCCAGCATCAAATGGAGTAATCACAGTATTCGGAAACCAGCAAGTCGCAAGAGACATCGAACAAGGAATTACCCCAGGCGAGAAAAACGTCAACCTCTTGCAGGCAGAAACGAAACAAACAAACAATGAAGTTCAAACAGAATCGACCAAAAAGAAGCCACCGAAATCCAGAGTGGAAAAAGCAAAAGAACTTATTCAAGCACAAGATACCAAGCGAGTCTCTCTCGATCCAGGAACCGAGGGTAGAGAGGTCACGATCGGAGCAGACCTTCCCCCTCAAGAAGAGGAAGATTTGATAACCTTCCTAAGAAAAAATAAAGAAGTCTTCGCATGGATAGCTGCAGATCTAAAAGGTGTCAGCAGAACCATAATCGAGCATAGCCTCAACATAAACCCGAAGACAAAGCCAAGGAAGCAAAAATTGAGGAAAATGTCGGATGAGAAGGTAGAGGGAATAAAATCCGAAGTGGAAAGGCTACTGAAAGCAAAAGTCGTCAGAGAAGTACAATACCCAGAATGGTTGGCAAATACTGTCCCGGTGAAGAAGAAAAACGGAAAGTGGAGGATGTGCATCGACTTCACAACCCTAAACAAGCATTGCCCAAAAGACGATTTCCCTTTACCAAGAATCGATAGCATCGTCGATGACGCAGCCAACAGCGAGATTCTATCCCTCCTAGATTGCTTTTCAGGGTATCACCAAGTTTGGATGAAACAAGAGGATGAGGAGAAGACGAGCTTCATAACACCTTTCGGAACCTTTTGTTTCGTCAGAATGCCAGAGGGGCTGAGAAACGCAGGTTCAACTTTCTCAAGAATGACCAAAAAAGTCTTCAACTCACAAATTGATAGAAACATGCTAGCTTATGTGGATGACCTCGTCGTAAAGAGCATCAAAAGAGCGGATCACATCAAAGATCTCGAAGAAACTTTCAATAATCTAAGAATGTCAAACTTGAGCTTAAATCCAGAAAAATGCGTTTTTGGAGTAACCAAAGGAAAAGTCTTGGGGTGCCTTGTAACTTCAAAGGGAATTGAGGCCAACCCAGACAAGGTATAGGCCTTGGCATCCATGGAGGAGCCAAAGACGGTCAAGGAAGTGCAACAATTGATAGGCAGGATCGCAGCTCTAAACAGATTCGTACCAAGAGCAGCCGAGCGAAGCCTCCCTTTCTTCAAACTCTCAGACATGCACAGAAATTCAACTGGGGCGAAGAACAATCGAAAGCATTCAAAGAATTAAAGCAGCACCTTGCGGCAATGATCAAATTATCACCACCAGCCCAAGGAAAAGATCTTCTCCTTTACCTCGCAGTATCCGAGTCAGCAGTAAGCGCTGCAATAGTACAAGAAACCGAAATCGAAGGCATTTTGAAGCAGTTGCCAGCCTACTTTGTTTCCGAAGCACTATCTGGAGCCAAGAAGTCATACTCTGAGCTCGAAAAAATTGCATACGCATTACTTATGGCATCAAGAAAACTCAGACACTATTTCGAAGTTCACAAAGTGACAGTCGTCACCGACAAACCTCTAGCCGAGCTATTCGCAAACAGAGAAGCTTCGAATAGGATCAGCAAAAGGTCCGCAGAACTATCCGGATTCAATATCGAATTCATGAGACGAAATGCAATCAAGTCCCAAGTATTAGCTGATTTCGTAGCAGATTGGACTTCTCCAAAACACGAAAGTCCAGACGAAGACGAAAACAATGGACAGTCTATTGTGATGGAGCATATTGTAGCAAAGGAGCAGCAATCTCTGCAATACTAGTTTCACCAGGCGGAATCAAAACAAGATTCGCAGCACGATTGGAATTCAACAACCAAGAGATTCAAATCACAAATAATGTAGCAGAGTACGAAGCACTCCTGCTTGGGCTACGAAAAATGAAATCGCTAGGAAAACAAAGGTTCATTGTGAAGACAGACTCGAAAATAGCAAGGGACCATATCGAAAAGGACAGCGAAGCTAGAAAACCAGAACTAATCAATTACCTCGAAGAGGTCAGAGAAATGGAGAAACACTTCAAAGGATTCACTGTAGAGCACATCCACAGAAATGACAACAACGAAGCAGATGATTTAGCCAAAAAAGCAGCAAAGAAGGAAGAGCTACCCGAAGACGTAATTTACGAGGTCATGACCATCCCCTCAATCAGAAAGCAGCATCTTGCACACATTCGCTGGGAAGATTGGAGAGCACCAATCATGGCATACTTACAAGACAACTTTACACCCTGTTCAGCAAGCGAGGCCAAAAGAATACCAGCAAGAGCAAAAGGGTATCAAATAATACAAGGAGAGCTGTACAAGAAGGGGATATCAGCACCATGGCTAAAATGCATTGCAAAAGAACAAGGAACGGCGATACTAAGAAGCATACACGAAGGGATATGCGGAACACACATTGGTCCAAGAGCCCTCGTAGCAAAAGCAGTCAGGCAGGAAATGTTCTGGCCAACAATGATAAAAGATGCAGACGAAGTAGCAAAGAAATGCGAAGCATGCCAAAAGAACGCAAGCAACCAAAAGATTCCATGTTCATTGTTGCAGCTCATTACACCTTCTTGGCCATTGCAAAGATGGGGAATAGATTTGGTAGGGCCTCTCCCAACAGCTCAAGGAAACTGCAGATTCGCAGTAGTTGCCGTGGAATATTTCACAAAGTGGATCGAAGCAAAAGCCCTAGCATCGATAACTTCGCATACAGTACAAAAGTTCTTCTGGCATAACATCATCTGCAGATTCGGGGTACCAAAAGAAATAACAGTAGACAATGGAAAGCAATTTGACAGCGAATCATTCAGAGATTTTTGCATAACAATGGGAACCAAAGTGAAGTACGCATCCGTATATCATCCGCAATCAAACGGTGCAGTTGAAAGAGCCAACGGCATCATTTTTTCGACTATAAGGAAGATGCTCTTCGACCACAAAAAGGGAAAATGGATTGACGATTTACCAATCGCAGTATGGTCACATAATACCACAGAATCCAGAGCTACCAAGTTCACCCCTTTCAGACTGCTATACGGAACCGAAGCGATGGTCCCAGAAGAAATCAAGGCCAAAACTCTAAGGGTAACACTTAGTAGTGAGGAAGGTGAAAAATAAATGGTGGAAAAAGACCTAATCGAAGTCGATCGGCTTGTTGCCTCACATAACCTCGAATCATATCAAAGGCAAACACGAAAGTGGCGCGACCCAAAGGCGAAGATAAGAGAGATCAGAGTTGGGGACCTGGTAATCAAAAGAAAGCATAATGCAGAAAACTTATCCAAATTCGAGGAAAAATGGGAAGGACCATACATTGTCACCAAAAGCTTGAGGCCAGGGTCTTATCATCTGTCCACCGAAAACGGAGAAGAATTACCTCACTCATGGAACGTAGAGAAACTTCGCAAATACTATAACTAGAATCGGAACAAATAAAGCTGTACAGTTTTTTCCAAGTTTTAGTTCTTTTTGTAAAGGTCAACTTCGTAAATGTGCAGAGCTATAAGCACAATTACGAAGCACCTCTATTCTCTTTTTCTTTCATCACAAAAGGTCGTACTCTTTTCCTCACAAAAGGGGCTCCAGGAAACTGGAGGTGAGGTTTTTAATGAGGCGAACCTATGTAAATCTCTCCAAAAAATCAACAAAGGAGATTCCCCTAAAAGCACTTGAGCAAAAAACACATCGAGGTTGAAAAATAACCTCGCAAAAAGAAGACCTCGAGCAAGATAGCTCGAGGCCGAGGTTGAAAAATAACCTCGCAAAAAGAAGACCTCGAGCAAAATAGCTCGAGGCCGAGGTTGAAAAATAACCTCGCAAAAGAAGACCTCGAGTAAAATAGCTCGAGGCCGAGGTTGGAAATATAACCTCGCAAAAGAAGACCCCGAGCAAGATAGCTCGAGGCCGAGGTTGGAAATATAACCTCGCAAAAAGAAGACCTCGAGCAAAGCAGCTCGAGGCCGAGGTTGGAAATATAACCTCGCAAAAGAAGACCCTGAGCAAGATAGCTCGAGGCCGAGGTTGGAAATATAACCTCGCAAAAAGAAGACCTCGAGCAAAACAGCTCGAGGCCGAGGTTGGAAGTATAACCTCATAAAAAGACCTCGAGCAAAATAGCTGGAGGCCGAGGTTGGAAATACAACCTCGCAAAAAGAAGCCTTGAGCAAAATAGCCCAAGGTCGAGGTCAGAAATATAACCTCGCCAAAAAGATCTCGAACAAAATTGTCTAAGGAAGAGGTTAGAAACAAAACCTCGCAAGAAAACCTACAGTCTAGATCAAATAAGGGGAACGAAAAAGCAACAGAGTTGCCCTATTTCGAAAGTGAACAAGAGAACGTAATCTTTCAGATTCGTTGCTCGAAATAAGAAGCAATGAATAAACGCAAAGGGGCTATCGAGGGAGGGGACGCCTTTTTCAAAGGCAAAAAAGAGAAGCCCCCATTTGCATTTATTCAAAAACAAGTTTTCACCAAGCAACGAGCACATTAAAACGAATCACCTAACTTGTACTTTTAAAAGGACGCGAGGTTAGGTGAAATCATAATTTCCCCAAGGGTCCAAAGACCACTATAAAAGAGAAGGGGAAGACAAGCCTCGGCAAGAGAAAAAGCAAAGCAAATAAGAAAGAAAACTTTCCCTAGAAATGAGAGGCAGCAGGAATCACAGGAATGCTCGACGGCATGCCCAGGTTAAAGATCAACAATAGCACAGGGCCCATAGATACTTCGTACAGCAACGCCCTCTCAAGTAGTGCAATCATGGAGAAGAGCGCATCCGCTTCAAGGCTTTCTCGAGTTAACAAGGGAATTAGAAGCCAATTTATGGAGAAAAGCGCATCCGCTTCAAGGCTTTCTCGAGTTAACAAGGGAATTAGAAGCCAAAGAATATTTAAGCGTTTTCCATAGCGAAAACGAAGCTAAAGGTCATGATCTTATAGAAACAAGATAATGTACAAACAATTTCAAGAGAAAAGAATTTTTACGAGTCCAACGCATGCACTTCAAAACAAAGATCGAAGATAATTACGAGGCTAATATAGACAAAATCTTGAGCAAATTCAGTGTTCAAGTCGTTCTCGAATCCACAAATATTGCTTGGATTAAGTTTTTTACATAAATTGATTTCTACTCGCAAGATCACAGCTAGATTTCTCCTTCTTCTTGGGAAGATTTAGCTTCGTCATCATCACGAGGCGAATCCAGGGCATCATCTTCTTCCTCTTCGCCTTCTTCCTCTTTTCCTTCTTCAACTTCTGCGCCCTCAGTTTCTTCCTGGAGAAGAAACAAAGCAAAAGACTTAGGATATTTGACAATAATAAAAAAAGAAGAAACAAAGTTATACAGAAAAGTTTCTTACTTTCGAAGAGGAGTCCTTAGCCATATCTCGCCCGTAAATGTTCCAGAAGTCTCGCAAGAAACGACGTTTCATAGTTTCGACTTCCTTAGAGCAAGACGAGGACAGATCTCCGAAGTCAGTAAAACGAAATCCGGGACCAGAAAATCGAAGAAGCAGCTCCTTATCCTCTTTTTCGAGAAATCTGCCGAGGCCATCGGTGCAGGTAAGAGCGAAGTTGTCGCCAGCAATTGAAAAAATGTCCCCAAGACCGGAGAACTCCTCTTCAATCCAAGACAAGAAATTTTCGACGGTCAAGTTCATTGGAAGAGCATAAGGAGTGGCTCCGAACTGCTTGAGCGAGTTTGAATACGAATAAAAGATTTGATTCACCCTCTCAGCATCAAGAATCTTGGAAGAGGCTAGAGATTCTTCAGCTTCCTTTAACTTGAGTTCGAGGGAAGTCACTTGGGTTTTAGCCTCTTTGGCAGCATCAGACTCGCGAAACCACGGCTTCACGAAGATTCTCGATCACAACCAGGTTCTTGTCAAAGTCTTTTTGCAAGGCTTTATATTTCCGATCGGTGGTGTCCCAAGTGTCCTCGATCTTAGTTAAATCCTTGCGAAGTTTATCATTAACTTCCCGAAGCCTCTCATTCTCCCCTTCCAAAAAACGAAGCCGATCAGCAGCAGTTTTAGACTTCGAGGCACAAACTGCGTTGATCAGCTTAACCTAAGGAAGCAAATCGAAAACAAAAACGTAAGATAAATATAAAGAAAGGAAGAGACGAGGATAAAGTAGTAAGAAGCAAGCACGAACCTTGTGCGCTGTGGAGACGCTCAAGCGAGATAGCTCTTCAAAGTCAAGGTTTTCCAATGATGCTTTAAAACCCTATAAAAACGAAGACAAAATATAAGAATCAAAAACGAAACTAAACATGAAGTTGTGCCAGAATTTTTTCATTCTCACCTCGCATCTCATCAGTATCTTCACCAAGTTCAACAAAAGAAGACGAAGCCAAGTTTTGAGGACGATTAACAATTGTTTCTTCAGGGATCTTTTTTCCCTTCGCATCAACAACCTCGACCTCAAAATAACAAGCAAAATAAGTAAACAATAAAAGAAATTTAGCGATCAAATACAGTACAACTAAAATTACTGACCTCGTGTTCGGCCTCGGCTACTTTATCTTCTTCAACGTTTACGCCTTCGACGGCTGGTTCTGTGGAATACAAGCCGAAGTTATGCTCTAAGAGCTCAAGAAAGTTTGGATCGAATTCTCTTGGAGATTTCGAAACAACACTCGATATTGAGCCTGCGAGGCTCATTCTAGCACCGGGGCATTTCATGAAAGGAACAAACAAACCTTCTCCCGAAACAGCAGAAGTGCCTGCCAACTCCTTCATGAATCCCGATGTGCCGAGGTCATCGCCAGCAATACCAGCAATTCCTAAAAGTCCACAAGCCGCTTCAATAGCTTCGTCCTCTTTTTCAGCCTCAGCTTCGACTTCAGGACTGTCCAGCAACGACAGATCCACTTTTCGAGTTAGTCGCGGTCTCTTGTTAGGCGCAGAGGTAGACTGGTGCACACCAACAGTTTTTCTCTTCTGAGCCTCGAGCAGTTTTGTCTTCATTAGGGGAACATCTTGGCTCGAAGATACTAGCACTTTTGACGAAGTCTTTTTGTATCTTCGTGTTATTCCAGCAGCTTGCTCGGATCCAATGTTACCAGCAGGTTTCATGCGTTTCTGAGGCTTGGAGGGTTTTATTCTATCCCCGTATTTGACGCCCATCTCTAACCATGGCCGATTCAAGCGGCTGGGTTTCTCGAAGAGGTCAATCATAGCCTTCTTCTCCTTTTCAGTAAGAGGGCCAATTAAAGATTTGGCGGCCCATTCGACGTTAGAGATCAGATCATCTTCGGACACATCCGCAGTCTTCGTAAGTCCGAAGATAGCAAAAGTAGTGGGCAAATCGAAGCCAGGTATCTGCCTCTCCTCAATTCTGAAGGGTTTCCAATCATTTCCTAAAGGCCAGATTTCGGCAGCCAGAAACTCTTCAACCACATCACGGCCTGTCAATCGCCGAGTTGCATGGATAAAGCAACGACTGTTCTTCTTAAAAGATTCGGATTTCTTATCGAAGTCAATTACAGTAGACACTTCGACATTTCCAAGGGGGCCAGCAAAAGGATAGCTAATATCGCTGGAACTCGAAGAGGCGAAGCCAACTTTAACATAAAACCATGACTTCGGCCAGTTCACATCCCAACGGTTCCGTTGAGCGTAGGTGAAGTCAACTTTTGTGATCTTCAAGGCGGCACTTCATCGACGCGAAGTAAAAGTTGCAACTCCAAACTGTCCAACATGCTCTTCTCCACCTTCTTCCAAAAAGACTGACCTCTTTTGAAGATGAAGCTCGTTGAAACGGCCGAAAGTGTCGAGGTCAATTTCACCACCGAATGTTTTAACACCCCAGAAAAACTTCGATAGCTGAACGAAGGAATTGGGTGTCAACTGATGAAGCTTGACGTTGAAACGATCCAGGATCTGGGGCAGCATTGGATCGCAAGGAAAACGAAGTCCCGCAGTAAAGAATTCGGAAAAAACAACAGCCTCTCTGAATTGGGGATCAGGAGTAGTCTCGCATCCAGGAGCACGGCCAACACCTTCAGGAAAGAATCCATTCTGTTCATAAGATGAAATCATGCCAGCGGTAACAGAGGACCGACCGAAATGAAGGGTTTTTGGAGCTGATTCCCCAACAAGCTCATTGACATTGGCCTCGACCCCCTCCAAATCTTCGCTTCCCGGGTTAGAGGCTACAGGACTATCCTCCCTCTCCGCATCAGGGGACGGAATTGCAGCAGACTTGACGTGAGCCATTTCCGAAACTAATAACGAAAAGCAATTAAAAACATAACAAAACAAGAAACGAGGACAAAGATTTTTCAAAACTAACCTCTTTTTAATCACGAAGCACTTCAAGAATCTCAACAGGCAGCAACAATTAGAGCAAAGCAAAGACAGTAGCACGAGGTCAGAGATGAGAGCTAAAGCAAAGCGAAGACAGTAGCACGAGGTCAGAGATGAAAGCGAAGGTAATTTTTAGGGGAGGTAACCTCTACTATTTATAGGCACGGTAAGTTCCGAAGTTTGCGCCGTGAAAGGGCGCCAAAGTAACCGCCAAATTAATCCAAGGGGACGCCTTTTGGGTTTCGTCCCAGGAGTTCGAGGGATGAATAGTAATGAACTCGAATCCAAGGACGAAGGGGCTACCGTTGGGGAGACGCCCCTTGGAATCGTATTTTCTATTTTTGCAGGCGAGACTGAAGAAGTTAGAACGAAGAAGACAAGTGTGAAGCTAATTCGAAGAGGTTAAAGTCGCAGGCGAGACTAGAGAGGTCGGGACGAAGATGACGAGCGCGAAGCTAATTCGAAGAGGTTAAAGCCTCGAGCAGGACCGAAGAAGTCAAGGCAAAGAAGACAATAGTACGAGGCTGGTCACGAGACAGGGAGATGCCAGAACGAATCTGTCTCCTGCTACGAGGTTGAGGTGAAGATTGGCGGGAAGCAACGGTCATCTGAAAGCTAGGATAGATATAGGATTTCTGGCGGGAAGTAACGGTCTTGTAAACATGCGAGGTTGACCCCTATAAATAGCGGGTCAACAGTAACTGTAGAGGACAATTTTTGAAGGAACGAAGAAAAGACGATTGTAATCTATTCACTGTTCGTAATACTAGAAAAACCGTGTTACAACATAAAGGAAGATAAAGTTTCTTACTATTTAAGTCAAAGTTGAAGCTTAATTTCACTTTTCCTGCTTTTTTTGTGCATCGAAGCACTTAATGTTTCTGAAAAAAATGCTGAAGTGATATCCTTCATTTTTTTTGATAAAAAAATACATTGAAATATATTTCTACCATTCTACACACGTTGTTCTGGGTATTATACCTTTCATATGTCCCCTAACTTCTAGTTTTCTACCCTTTCAACAAGGTTTGCTCCAACCTACCCAAAATATTTACTTTGCTTGCACTCATATAGCATTTGCATAAATAATCTTTCCTTTATTTGTGTATGGCTTCTTGTGCTTAATTATTTGCATTATTTATCACTACTACAATCACAGGTATCCTGATGGCAGAAAACCAACAAGTAGTACCAAAAAATCATCTGGAGTAATTATTAATTTACAGAAATCCTTACAGCGTACTGTTCAGGCATGAAGATGCCTCAGAATGAACTCCTGGCATGAGGATGGCATGAAGATGCGTCAGAATGAACTGGCGTCATGAAGATGGCATGAGGATGCCTCGGAATGAACTCCTGGCAGGAAATCTGCTACTAGTAGCAGTGGAAACATACAATATCAATTATCAAGTCAAGAATACATGTAAATTACTGATTTATATACGAAAACAAAGGTAACTTCAAATGACGTTGCTTTAGATATACATCATCAGATACAAAAATTAACCCGCTACAACAAAAAGTTTGAGAAGTTGAGAAAACTCGATTGGCCAAAGTTAATTTACATATTTGCAACTCAACATCCATGTCACCATGCAAGTTCAATGTATTATATAATAAACCTGTAAGCTGTCCCAAAAAGAGTCAATTAATGATTCACATACAAATTGAAGTGCCACATATGTGTCCTGAACTTTCCCAAAAAAAAGATCATATATATCCTGACTCATGAACTAAAGAGAACTATAGTTGGCCAAATGGGCACCATGGGCCAGCACGGGTACAACCCAAAAAAGCACAACCCTAGCACGGCACAGGCACGATACCATAGTGTCAGTGCCGGCATGATGCACGATCTAGATAGTGCCTGGGCCACCAGTCTGGCCCATGGCACTAGCACGGGCACGACACGACTAATGGGTCGGCACGATAATTTCAGTAAAGCTATTCATACCACTAAAGGCCTAGCCCAGTAATAAAAACCTAATCCCCTTCTCCAGCCTCATGGCGCGACGGAGCGGCGGCAGGCCCGACCTCGACAGTGCCTAGCCGGCATGACGCGACGGACGGCGCAGCGGCAGCAGGCCGGTATAGGCACTGGCACTATAGTGCCGTAGTGCCAAAAGGCACGGCACGACACGAGTTGGTTGGCTTTAGTGTAGTGCTAGTGCTCATACTTCGGCACGACGGCACTAGTCAGCACGGCACGACTAATTGTCGTGCCATATAGTGTCATGCCCAATAGTGCCGTGCTGGTATAATGCTAGTGCCGGCACAATTGGCCATCTATAGAGAGAACTTTCATTGAAGACGGCCCAGCAAATAGGTGTAGGGTCACAGCTAGTCAATTTGGGGTTTTCTCACACAATTACTGAACTAACAGTTTTCCATCCAATGTATCTTAATTAAAATCCTTTCTTCCATGAAATGCTAGCTTCTTCCTTGTATATAGTTCCTCCGTCCCTAAATAATTATCGTTTTTTTCTTCTCAAGAAACAAATTAATATATACATAAATATTAATATTTATAGTACCAAATTGGTAGATATTTGAATCTAGTTTTTTAATAAATTTATTTTTAGAGGTAGAAATATTGTATGTATTTTCAACTAATCCTCTCAAACTTGCGGCGCGGAAACCAAAAGCGACAATTATGTAGGATGGAGTGAGTCTTACATAACAGAAAAAGTATTGATCTCATTATATTAGTTCCACCTGATGAATTCATTTACATACAACAACTTTACTTTAAGAGTGAATAATGTACTACTTATTATAGTAATTACATGAGATACTTTCTGGCAATTCAATCTGATCCTTTGTTCAAATCATAGACAAGACCAAAGTGGCAAGCGAAGATACTTATCTAGAGTTACTATAGAATATAACTATGCTAAAAGGTAATCACATACCTAATCAACTCCGAAAGTGTATTTTTTAGTCCATAAACTTTTCAAGTCGTTCATTCACCGTAGATTAAAAAACCCTCCATGCGGGCATGCTGACCAGACGTCTCCTCTCTCCTTTCTCTGTTCATCATTCTCACACATTTATCGAACACTTCGTAGACAACACACTCTGCTGGAATGGACGCCACCAGAATCAAGGACCTCTCCAGCGGGGAGCACAGGCACGTATCCATCAGCGTCGATGCCATCCACGTACGACCCCGCGGTGCTCATCCTCGATGAGCCCACTTCCAGTCTCAACAGCACCTTCGCACTATAGATCATTGGTGCACTCCACGCCATGCCTGAGACGCGCGTCTGCACCATTCTGCTCAACATCCACCAGCCGGGCACGTGCATTGTCAAGTTGTTATCAATCGATACCCTCTACGGCCAGCACCACGTCACCAGCACAGACAGTCCATGGGTGCTGCTCCCTAGCCCCCATCGGTAGGGGAGATGCAGATGCTATATTGTAGCCACATGGCCGACGATGGACACGCGGCCCATCTTCTTGCAGAAGCGCTTGATCCAGGCCAAGGAGACATCATCAGGTTGTACCGCATGTTCCGCGTACGCGGTGGTGTTCCTGTCCTTCCAGCTGGCGCTAGTGTTTGCAGCACCAGTGTACTGGCAGGCTGGGCTCCGTTGCAGGGATGCGATCTTTGGCTCTTTCCTACTAGTGGTATGGTTGATCATGTACGCAGTGAACTATGTCATGGTGTGCTTTGCCGCAGTCACTACTACACTAGAGCACTGTAATAACGGGCACACGGTCCGTTATTAAGTTCCCGTCATTACAGGCTCGACCCTGCAGTGACGGCCACAGTGTCCGTCATTATAAATCGTCACTGCAATAATAGGCACCATGACATCACCATGACCGTTATTAAAAATCACACTGCAATAACGGGCACATGAGGTCAACATGACCGTCACTATAGTGACCATTTTTAATGACGGAGACACTGAGATCATCATGCCCGTTATTGCAGCAAACCCGACCATGACGTCACCTGACCGTTATTGAAGATACCACTGCAATAACATTACTTATGACATCATCATGACCGTTATTGCAGTGATGATTCAGATCTGAACCAGATTTGACATTTTATTTTATTTGCAGCAACAAATTTAAATATAATTCAACATAGAGACAATATATTTCACATAGCAGCCATCACATCATGGTTCATACAATTAGCTCATGCATTTACAAAAACATAAGTGCACGCCATTCATACAAAATCATATGGTTTACATAACAAGGTCATAAAGACAGTTTACATAACAACTTTATCATCTGGCCATGCAGAGACTTGTGCCTCCAGCCTATCCTCCTCGGCCTTCTTGTTTTTCTCAATTATATCCTTGGTGCCTCCTTTCCCGAAATAATTACAAAGGTCTTTATGTTGTGCCATGTGACTAGTTTCATTATGGTATGCACCGAGTGGACAAATGAATTCACGCATGATGAAGCGAAGCAACTTAGAGACAATGACATCATTGAGTGTCTGCTCATCAATGTGGGAATTCTCTTTAGCAGGTTTCTGACTTGGCTGCACATATGAAGTAAACAAATATTAAGAATGTGTTGAGTAAAACAAACAAATGTGGTATTATATGCAAAGTATAGGCCTTATACTTACATCTTTCCATATGCTTGGTTCTTTCGTAGGAAATGTCATGTATGAGCCAGTGCCAGCAGTTATGTACTTGCACACATAGTACCCACAATGCATGCTACCAGGGATCTGTTTATAGCACTGTTCAAATAAAGTAAATCGTGAAATTGCAACACAATCAAACTTAAATACAGTGAGATGAATTTTTGTACTAGAGTGTTGTTTGTCGTACCGGGAAACGTGTTCTGTACCCCATTTTTGTCTTCCGTGTCTTATGACCCTCACCACCTAGCTTGAGGTAGAACTGATAGGCCCTGTTATACAAAAGGAAATCCATAATGCACAATTAGTTTGATTTTAAAGATTACAACTTCATAGAATAATTGATGTTACCTATCTAGGACCTCCATGAAGTCCTTGTACGTATTTTTATCACGATCAGCAGAGTCAAGTACCAAAACTCGCGCACTCTTCGGATATATTATGAAAGCAATCCAATGGTTACTACAGAAACACGTAATCATGTAAGTGTCTAAGTGAAACATTCAACTCCACATAAAGTAACAAAATAAGGAAACTTACTCAAAGTTGTAAGGAGCTATATTGCAACTCCTATCTCTCCAGTCGTACATGCGTCTGCCGATGTAGGTTGCTACGAGTGACCTTGCATCCTCAACCTTTGTGGCATGTATTTTTTTTCTTTTCATTCATCGTCTTCCCGACCATTTCAGGGTCTTGGTCGTTAAGCACCGGATTAATCATGCCCTGCCCTATGGATGTTGGATTTAGATACCCTACTTCCTTAGAGGCACCAGAGTGATGACACATTATAAAGAATGAAAAGTGTTTGTCATTCTTCTCTATTAATGTGTCATTCAATGCATATAGGTAATGAAGGTTCAAAACACTTACAGGCACCAGAGAGTAATAATAGTGGCATCCATTCTGTCAAGACGAGACAAGGGATGTATATCCTCAAACGACACATGTATATTGCAAGAAGGTTGTCCAAAAAGCTCTTCAGGAAGCTTGCCTTGGATGAATTGAATGCCTTTGCCACATGCCTCGAAGTACCATTCTTGAAATTTTCGATGCATCCATGACAATTCTTTAAGACGGGAATTTGGCACGAATGGCACGCCATGGGAGAATTGAGGATAATCGTCCTGTGTAAGATCCCAACCTCCCTTAGGGACACCATCCGACAAGATAGGCACATGTGGCACCAGTTCCTTAGGATGACGCTCGTATGCTTTTTTCATATCATAAAGCCACGATTGAGCTGCACAACAAAATGCTAATATATTAAATACTATAATAGGTGACTATATCTACCGACATATTGATAATTACTACAAAGTGTACTAACCTAGTTGTTTGCTCGAGATGGTGTCCTTCTTCCCTGGAGGCGGTGGAACGAGCTCCATCAAAGGATCACAAACATCTTCTTCTTGTGTTAGCTGAGGTGGAGTTGACAAGCTTCGAATCGCACAAGCCACTTTGTCATGTCTCTTTGGTAGTGGAGTGGATGAGCATCGAATCGCGCCAATCGGTTCTTTTTGTGTCCCATGGGGAAAAGTGGACATCAAGCGACCACCTTGCTCATGAATCGGAGAAGACCGAGGTGAAGGTGGTAAAGGCTCAAGAGAAAAGCCACGATCAAGTTCTTCCTGATGTGGCTGAGGTGAATCTGAGACTGTATGAATTATGATATCACGTCGGGGCCAAAGGACGAATTGATTAATAGCATCCCCGAGAGTTTCGATCCCCTCCTCTTCATCTGGATAATCTAGCTCACAAGTGAGATAGTTGTCTCCAACCTTGATTATTTGGACCCTGGCACACTCTTGAGGAATAGTTTTGGTGTGAAATGTACGTCCAGGCATCGCAATTCCATCTGCTACCTTCATGAGTGTCTTCCCTTTCTTGCCGAGAGGCATGTGTAGAGTGTAAGGTGTATTCTCAGTTATGTCATCCACCGGGTACTTGGTGCAATCAGGGGCAGAGCCATGACTACTTGGAGGACGAGATGGGGTACAAGAGTCAATATCGAGGTGGAATTCAGGGACCATCATAGGTTGGAGCAAATGTGGATTCTCTTTTGCAAACTGGAAGAAGCTTTCTTTCCACATGTCATGGTATTGATCCTTGTTCGGTGCTTTGCATTGAGTACATGTAGTCGTGCCCGAAGGCCCTAGGTTCACTTTTGCCAATGAGGAGAACCCTTGTGTACGGCCTCGATGTTCATTTGTCCCAAGGGCAACAGTAAGCTGGTCTTTGTTGGCAACAGGAATGAATGTGCCTTCCTTCTCCTGTCTAGCTAGCTCCTTAGCTTTCTGCATAACTTCTGTGACCCAAGAGTTTTTGGGAATTATTTGTCCATCACCAGTTGACTTTGAACGTGCCAACAACCAATTTCGGGTTAGTTCACTACATCCTTCTAGTGGGTCTGGTTTCCCAGCTAGTCGGATTTTTTCTTCCATTTTCCTCCATTGCGGTACTTTAGCCTTATAGCCGCCTGCTCCTAAACAAGGGCGGTTCTTGTTCTTTTGAGTCAACCTCTTGCCCTGTTCACTCATCATTTTGCCACCTTCGGAGGAGACCTTGCCCACAAAACTCTTCCAATCATCGGGCGTGATGAACCCGTACTCATCAAATGGTGTAACACCTTCTTTCACATATTTAGTATTGAGGGTGTATCTAAATGTCTTAAGGGCTGTTCCCATAGTTTTCAAAGTAGCTATTGGGCCACGTTCAGAGAGTTCCCATCATCGGGCGTGATGAACCCGTACTCATCGAACAGGCTGCGAGTGAGGCAGATGGCAGCAGCGGATGGTTATGGACACAGGCAGGGGTTCAATGGACAGCTCGATGGCGAGGGTTCCTCCAAGAAAACGCGGCACGAAGGCCGGACACAGAGGCAAGACTGTAGTTTCTAACAGAACGGACCTCCTTCTTGCTGTTGGGCGGCACCGACGGCTTCTTCTTCTTCTTGGCGTCCGACGCGAAGGCGGCAGGGAGGAGCACGGCAGGGAGGAGCGCCGAGGACGAGTGCCGGCGAGGAGCGCTGGGGACGAGTGCCGGCGAGGACGCGTGCCCGAGAGGAGTGCCGACGAGGAGGAGCGCGCGCCTGGGAGGGATGCGCGCTGGTGGCCCTTGGGGAGGCGGCGTGTGAGTGGAGGTCGGCGCAGGGCAGGGCTCCGGCAGGTGGTGATTGAGGGGCACAGGGCGTTGCTCCGGCAGGTGGTGCTCGAGGGGCGCAGGATGGCAGCGACGGCGGCAGGACGGCAGCGAGTTCAGCAGCCTGGCGGCGTGCAGGTTTGAAATGGCACCCCGGTGGGAGGAGACAGGGAATGGGTGGAGCTATAGATGCGTATCTTCAATAACGGTCATCATGACATCAGTAGGTGCCCGTTATTGGAAATACCTACTTTTTCATTATTTGCTGTATTTCTATTTTCAAAATTATGATAAGTTTGTAACTAAAATTTGGCACGGCAGTATCTCACGTGTTTTCAAACACATCTAATTTTATGATTTATATTCTTGTTTGACAATAAAAAATAAAAGGAAATGATGATAATTTTAGCATTACAAGAAAGATAATATGTATCTTAATGAGTTCTTGCATTACAAGAAAGATATTCTCTTGAAGAGTTTTAGCAGTACAAGAATTATTCCTTAGATACACACATGCTATTAAACTATCACGCTTTAACCAATTTTCCATCATCACCGTCGTCAGCGCGCATGTAGGGAAGCAAGCGTGAATAGCTGAGTTGTGTTTGAAGGATAATTTAACTTTCCCATATCTGCAAAGAGCGAAACCTCATCAAACTGGTTGTGCTCATTAACATCTGTCACATTTTGCACCCCAATGATTCTTTGTTTTCCAGACAGCACGATGTGCTTCTTCTCATGTTCTGGCTCGAGCACATAAAACACTTGTGCAACACGGTCCGGGAGTATCCAAGGTTCATTTTTGTGACCAACATTATTGAGGGATACGAGGGTGAAGCCATATTCATCCACCTCTACACCTTGTGGATGCTTGACCCATTGACACTTAAATATGGGGATCTGTAGGGTGGTGCCACATGTCAGTTCCCAAATTTGGTTAATAAACCCATAATAGGTGTTCTCTTTCCCCGTGTTTCTTCTGCTTTAATGCTAACACCACTATTCTGGTTCTGGCTCTTGTTGTCCTTTTCCTTTGTGTAAAATGTGAAACCATTAATATCATAAGCTTGCCATGTTGTAACTAGTTGTTGAGGACCACCAGCCAGTAGATGTATTATCTGTTCATCTCTTGTTTCACCGGGTGGAAGTTTTAGGTTCATAAACCAATCAGTAAAGGTCCCATTGTGCTCTTTCATGATCCTACCCTCTGACCAGTTTTCATTTTCTTCACGAAGTTGTTGCAAATGTTGCCGGATGTACGGCTCAACAATTTGTAACTGATGCAACAAGCTGAAATGTGCTTGACTCACCAACTTGAATCCCTGGTCATTAAATGTTTTCTTTCCTTTAGTTCCCTTACCGAAAAGTCTTCCTTCATGGCGTGACACTGGTAGACCGATTGGTTTTCCATTTTGATTGTAGTCATTGTAAAACTCAAGAACCTCCTCGGTTATATATGACTCTATCATGGAACCCTCAGGGTGAGCACGGTTGTCGACATGTCCCTTCATTATGGACATAAAGCGCTCGAATGGAAACATATGATGCAAGTAAGCAGGACCAAGAACAGCAATCTGATCAGCTAAGTGAATCATATAATGCTCCATGAGATCAAAGAAAGATAGTGGGAAACACATTTCGAGTTGGCACATTGTTTCTATCATCTCTTTACGTATCTTTTCGACCTCAGTAAGACTGATCACCTTCTTAGATATCGAGTTCCAGAAATGACACATCCGTATGACAGCCAGCTTGATATATGGTTGCTTAACAACCCTAATTGCAACAGCGAGAAATATAGAAAGCATCATATGGCATTCTTGGATGTTGTAGCCACTTATCTTCAAATCAGTCATTGAGACGAGTTTCTTTATGTTTGAACAGAAACCCGTGGGGACTCTTATCCCTCGGAGGCACTTGCAGAATGCTATTTTCTCTTGTTGTGTTAGGTTCCAACTAGCTGGTGGAAGATAATACTTCCCATTCGGTCTTTCTTGAGGATGAAGCTCATGCTTGATATTTAAGCTCTCTAGGTCTCTTCGTGCACGGAGTCCATCCTTTGTTTTACCTGGAATGTCCATCAAGGTGCCATTACAATTGTCGAAGACTCCCTTTCCAACATGCATAGGGTCTGTGGCATGGGCAATCTCCAATTCCCTCCAATACTCCAAATGTCGATGAAAAATTGATAGTTTTTTAAATGGCACATCCTTATCTGTTTTCTTCCCTTTCTTCCCCTTCTTCCCATAGGTGTATTCGATATTTTTCACCATTTCATACACAAATTGACCATTACGTGGTTTTGGAGTGCTATCGTTCTCAATTGTGCCATCAAAAGTGCCTTGCATTTGACGATATCTGTGCTTTTTTTATAGCCATCGTCGGTGCTTTACATACACCAGTTTAGAAGAAAACGGAAGGTACACTGATGCAGTCTAGTCCAAACATGTTGAACATGTTGTCTTCCCTTTGATCTGCCCATTTAGATCTGAGCGTGCAGGATTATCACTGATGGTACAAAGAATTATGGCGTGTAGGGTGAAGCTTTCTTGTCTATACCCATCGACTGCATCGACCCCTTTATCCCATAGTGTCTTCATGTCTTCCATCAAAGGTTCTAGAAAGACATCAATGTCAATACCAGGTTGCTTTGGACCAGAATTCAACGTAGTAAGCAAAAAATACTTCCTCTTGTTGCACAACCATGAGGGAATGTTGTATATGCTTAGTATCACTGGCCAAGTACTATGTGGGTTTGTCATCTCACCCGTACTAGGACCATTCTGATATTCCTTTTCTCAGAAGCAAACTTGCGATGGTTAATGTCAAAGGTCTTCCACTGCCGCGCATCAGCGGGGTGACGAATCATCCCATCCTTCTTATGCCCGTCATCGTGCCATGTCATCAGTTTAGCGTCTCTAGCATTAGCAAAAAGGCGCTTCAAGTGATCGATTACTGGAAGGTACCACATCACAAGGGCAGGCACCTTTCTTTCATTGACCTCTTCTTCCTCTAGGTCATCGCTACGATCGTTAGCATTAGTGCTTCTCTTCCTCTTCCCTCCCATCTTATTTGTCTTGTTCTTACCCACCAATCCTGCATTGTCATCATCATCGACATTCCTTTTGTAGCGAGGAGCTTTGCATATTGGACATCTGGTCTTCTTGGCATGCTCTTTACTGTACAAATTGCAGTGCTTTGGACATGCGTGTATTTTTTGAACACCTAATGTCAACGGTGATAGTAGTTTTTTTGCATTGTACGTGTTCACAGGCAAATGGTTCAGCTTTGGCAAAAGTTTTTTTATGAGCTCTAACAGCTGGTTAAAGCTTGTGTCTGACCACCCGCCCTTAGCCTTAAGCGTGACAAGATCAAGAACTGCTTGCAAGACCGTGCAATCCTTATCACAACCATTGGATTCCTCGTACAGAAGCTTTATTGATGCCTCCTCCAAAACTTTGAGGTTATCCAAACCTCTCTTATTCTTGTTGACTAAGTTCTCATGGTCAATGTGGACCAACAATTCCTCCACATCGATTCCACCATCAAAACCCTGACTTTCATCGACCACATTAGGATCTTCTGTCGTTGCATTTTCTTGGTTGTGACCTTCCGTCCTCACCCGCTCAGAATTCCCTACTGCCCTTATCACTTGTTCAACCCTTATCACCTGTTCGACGCCACCTTGTTAATCTGATTGTGTTTCACCGTGTTTGGTCCAGATAAAATAGTTCTGAACAAATCCCTTCTCCAACAAGTACTCACGTTTGGTCTCAGGCGTCTCGAACAGGAAAAGGTTCTTGCACCTTGTACAAGGACAATATATATATATTGTACCACGACTTGCAGCGTGCTGCTTTGCTGCTTCAACAAATGCGGTTACTTTATGGAAATATACAAGTGCATTTCCTCCCCCGCCATTGTACATCCAAGATCGATCTTCCATCTAATGCATTAGATAATAGGTAAAAGAAATAATATATTAGAAATAGATAAAAAAAAATATCAGTTACAATTATGAAGCTCACTATCTATTCACTATGAATGTATACGGTGACATAATATTACAAAACTAGATTTATAAAATAAGGTTTATTCAACATGTATTATGTAAAATGGTAGTGTCTGTTCTCATCGTGGATTAACATGGATTTGCAACAAGACAGCAAGCAATTATAACATGGATTTGCAATTGTAGCATTATATTATTTATTTACTATGAATATATATGATAACAAAATATTTTGCAAAACTAGATCTATAACTAATCTAGCAGCATGTAGCATAAATCATAATTTAATAGATGAGAAAATGAAGAGAATAATAATCTCAATCCAAATTTTTAAGTAGCCATTACCCTTTTCTCTCTCCTCAAACATGGTCTAGATCCAAAACAAAATCTTCCAAGTTTCACTATGAAATAACCTAAATAAAGCTAAGGGAGGCATGGAGAGGACCAAAATAAGTTGGAATATACACAATCCATAATAAAATCATTTTTATTATGCTATTTTATTATGAGCAAAGAAAGGGTGAAACCCTAACTAGGAATCTTAATCCACCAAAAAAGAGGGCAAAACTACATCTAATCAACAAAAAAATACATTGAATGACATGGATTTACCTGCCAGATCAAAACCCTTGACAAAAAAATGGATTCAAAACCTTTTCCCCATCATTTTGTGAATTTTCGCGCCGCCGTACGGACACACATTCGCGTCTCTGCTCGAACAGAGTGCCTGTCTGGAGGAAGGAGACAAGCTGGATATATAGTGCGCGATTTTTAGTGATGGGCACGATGAGGTCAGCAGGTGACCGATATTGCAAATCGTCTCCAATAACGGGCAGCTGACATCAGCATTCTTTGGTATATTTTTAATAACGGACAGATGACGTCACCTAGAAAGTTAGCCCTAGCGTCAATTTTTAATAACGGACACCGATGACATCAGCTTTAGCCGTTATTAAAGATGGCATTTCTAATAACGGACGACCATGACATCAGCAGTGAAACCGTTATTAAAGATGGTATTTGTAATAAGAGACAATGATGATGTCAGCATCGTCTGTTATTATTGTGAACCATCCATTTCTAATGACTGCTGCCATGATGACGTCACGGTGGCCCGTTATTGTAGTGGTCACAGCAATGACCCTTCAGCCGATGACATCAGCAACGATGCACTACAATAATGTTTTCTTGTGTGCCCGTCATTACTGGAAAAAGGGAAGGGTTATTACAAATGATTTGTGTAGTAGTGAGTGGTGGTGGACTTGGCGTGGTGGTGTCCTCTTGTTGAGCTACTTCATCGTGCGACCGGCCATGCCCCGGTGCTGGGTGTTCATGCACTCCCTACCTGTCGTTGTTCAAGTGGCCATTTAAGGCACTACTGGTGAACGGGGAGTGTCTGGCGTAGACACTGGTGCGTGCATGGCGATGGACGATGAGGTGCTATAGCGTGAGGGGCTCGGAGAGGAGTGTAGGTGGCGCAACGTGGGCGCCATGGTGACCTTGATGGTGGCCTACAATGCGCTCGATAAAATTTGAGAAAGGTGAACAGAGGAGGGAGAGATGAGACGTCTAGTTGGTGTGCCATGTCATCGCTAGTTGCCTACATGGAGGGGTATGGACTTACGGTTAACGACATGAAAAATTGATGGACTCAGAAATGCACTTTCAGGGTTGATGGACCTAAGTCACACCCCTTTCACAGGTTAATGGACCTCCGATGCATTTTACTCTTAATTTAACAATCAAGCACGAGTTAGAGGAAATATCCATAATCCATGAAGAAGCTGAACCACTGTAGTTTTTGTAGCCATAGACGTGGACCTCGATCTAGTTAGAGATATATAGGGAAACAATCAGCTTGTAGGGATGGAGTATGGGATTGTGGATGGGAGGAGGCAATTGTTGGGGGGCATGTGTGGGGGTCATGAATTAGGGGGGTCCATCATCACGGCGCCTGTTAACGGCTGGCGAGCAAGGGGAGAGCCTGATGACGGACAAAAGGCGATCAACTCTACTGCTGGTCAAAGACTCTCGTTTCGCCCGACCCTTAGCCCAGGCAGAGAGGCGATGGGTTCAGGGACTCCCATCTCACCCGACCCTTAGACTGACCAGGGGGCGATGGGGGGCCGGAGACTTCCGTCCCGCCCGACCCCCAGCCTGGGCAGAGGGGCGACGGGGTCGGAGACTCCCGTCTCGCCCGACCCCCGCCCCACCAAGCCGGGGAGCCAGACCCCACAGGATGGCCCATATGCCGCTGGGCCCAGCGCTTAGGGAAGACCTCGGGAGTGGACCCAGAGCCAGGCCAGGCTCATAACAGAGAAAGTGATAGAGCTAGAGTGCCCGATCTTTCGGTGAGTGGAGATAACTTTGATTTGGTGGAAGTAGACCCTCACGATCCGACTACGACGAGCGAACCCGAAGCGCCAATGCAATCGCTGAACCAACTCCCTGTGGTTACCGACCTTGTGGATGCAAGATCAGCCTGACCACGATGTGTTCAAGAGTAGCTAAAGCTAATTATAAAACAAAACCCAAACCCTAATGTGGCAGCAGCTACTCAATATATAGGGTATAGGGCGTGGCCTACCCCCTGGTCACGCCCCTATGGGCTCCAACACGATACACGGGCCAACGGCCCAAAAGACGGCGGCGCAGCGCCCTGGCAGATTCTGGACGTCCACTTGCTTCGATGATTCCCGTTGACTCAGATGGAGTTTTGGCATTAGACCAGTGCCATTGGAAAGTGTGTCTCCTTAGCTTTCCATCCATATATAGAACGCCCAAAACAGACTCCGTATGTGACCGTGGCGACCAAAACATCATGGGCTGCTCCTGAACTCCGAGATGGACTCGAACTTTAGGTGTTTTGGGCCTCCACCTTGGTGACTCAAATTAGATTGGCCTTGGTCCTCCTTCATGACTTGGACAATCTTGTTAGACTCCTCCTTCACTAATGCATGACCCAAACATGGTCATATGCATGTGTATCATATCCTCATCAGAAAGCATGTGGCTTACATTTTCTCCTGACCGTCACCCGACAGCAACGCAGGCCTGCCAACCAGAAAGCTGATCTGCAGCCCTGCACCAGGGAAAAAGGTAGCTGCATACGCTCCATTGTGCTATCAGCCAAGAAGGAAGCTACCGCAAAGCTGCCTGGGGGTAGGCCAAGGACACGCGGCGGCCAGTGAAGGGGTCGCCAGACGCACTAAGCCGACAGTAAGTAACCGCCGGGGGCGCCGGCCTCCAGGGGTAGATAGGTAAAACGCCATTGTACAAGCGCCCTCCTCTTTGTCTATAAAGAGGAGGGCACCCTCCTGCGAGAGGGATTCCGATTTCTGGAGACTCGATCCCTAGAACACTTAGTCCCCTACACGCATCTTGCACCCAAGGCTTGAACCGGCCTTCGTTGTAATCCGCCACCAAGAGAGCAATACATCCACGAATCGCCACCACTGGACGTAGGGATTTCTCCCGAACCAGTATAAATTCCTTGTCTTGCGCCTCTTGAACCATTCTCCACCGAGACGTGCGTGTTCTGTGATCGACACTCGTCGGCGTGAGGCACCCCGTGTGCAACCCGCCGACAGCATGGGATCATTTCATGAAGGTGGAAAGGTGCAGAACAGCTGCATGATGAAGGTGTCCACACTGGTGGTGGGTGAGAGTACTGCATGTGAAGAGGACATGATTGGAGGGGACAAGCTAGGTATTCGAGAGTGAAGAACACACATCAATGATGACGGTGGAGATCACCAGGGTGAGGCATGGGTGAAAAGAACATAGGCAGTGGTGGCCTGGGATGGTGAGATGTGGTGGAAGGAGAAGGAATGATATGGTTCAGGCCAAATGCACGCACAGATGCATGATTCTTGTCTAACCCTATTGAATTTGCCTGATTTTTTTGTGTGAACCAGCCATTCTTACATGCATGTCATCTTCAGAGCTACATACCGGATCCAGTTTTGGACACTATTGTTGGATATGTGCCGAATATGTGTACAGTTTGGTTACAGTTGGACTTAAGTTGTAACTTGGTAGGTTAGGGATAGAGTTGTAGTCGTACTTTGTATCCCTAGGACCCATAAATATGAGGACACTACCGTTGTAACCGTGAGACGACTTGACGGCTGGTGTGGACGGCGGCGTTGCCGCGGTGGTGCCCGGATGCTGGTGTAGCTGCTGTTTATGGGGAGGAGCGCCCGCAGTCATGCCCTGAGGATGTAGACATATGGCCGAACCTCGTTATAAAACATCGTGCCTCGATCAGTGTCGTTCTTGTTTCATGTGATCTTGCGATTTGGTTTTGTGATCCTAGGTTATCGCTTCTGCGCTTTATTCTAACAAGTGGTACAAGAGATAGATCCATGGAGAAGATCGTGGAGGCGTGATGGGCATGTTCCACACCACACAGGGTCACACAAGCTGTCCGGAGAGGGGCAGGGCGCAAGGTGGAGCACGGCGGCGATCGACGACTCGATCGGTGGTGTTGGAAACTTTGGGCGGGTGGCTTGAACCATCCAATGGGCTGCAATCAATACGGATCCATCCAGACGTGGAGATCGGGTTGATAGCGGCTGGTGGCTGCTGTTCGATAAGGTCTGGTCAGACATGATGCCCAAGTTCGACGGTGCTGACATGAGTCCCCATCTATCAATGATTGAGCGCTACCCCATCTGTCTTGGGCCTCACCAGGCCTAAGGAGATTGAGTACTGTGGAAGCCAAGAACCACCGGGCTATCTTGGGCCTAAGCATCCTGAAAAGGAGATTGAGGGCAAGCGGACATGCAGCTGGACTGTTCTAGGCGGAACTGGTCCAAAGGAAGAATGTGTCGTGGAAAGGGTAGACGGGCCGAGCTCAATACAGGAGGCAATCTTCTGGAGAGACCTTATTTATTGAGTTAAAAAGTAATCCCTCATGTGGCACTGTCAATGACTATGGCGGGTCCCATGTGTCATGGACAGACCAATGGCACTTGAGGGCGGAAAGGGGAAGACAAGCACTGTAATCGAGGCAATCTTTTGTAGAGATCTTTTAGAGGCCCACATTATAGTCCCCATCTATCAGTGATGGCAGCCGGTCCCATGTGTCAGGGACAATCGATGGCATACGAGGGATTATAACTTATCTCGGTGAACAATAAGCAATTTGCTCAAGCAGAAAAGCTGAAAAGGTGAAGATGTGGGCACAACATTCACGAAAAGATCACTCCCTGGAATCCTAGACTCCTCGCCGTAACCACAGCCAAACAAAAAACCCCACCACCGGTGATGTCATCGCCGTAGGATCTCCCGACCGCGGTGCAAGATGAAATTCCTGGCATCATCGCTAAGTCCTCAAGTCAATCCATGGAAGACCTCAACAACCTGCAGTCAACATGCAAGGCGATGCATGATGCTTGCAAATCCGTGCACATCGGCCTGTGCTTGTCACTGTGGCGGGTGCTGCATTGTGCCTTGTACGGCAACGACGACTTCACCATCTTCCATGACACCCTCGTCGCTAGGCTGGTAAGTGACAAGGTCGGCAACCTGGATGCCTGCTTCCTCGCCGGTTTGTGTGTCATCTTCATGGATAATTGCGAAGCGCTCTGGTCGTGCCTTGACCTGCTCGAGCGTGCCTCCATGGCGGGGCATAAGTTGGAGCCTACGTGCTCGCCATTTGCTTATACATGCCCAATAGTGGCACTGGCAACGACGAAAAGGCAATGTGGCTGTTAAGGATGGTTGAGGGTGAGGACAAGGAAGGGGCGCAGTGGATACCGGCGGCAAAGGAACATGGTCGACGCTGTCGTTGAAGAATAACGAATGTGTGCGGTCTCGCCTGGAGACCCATTGGGTGGTGGGGACATTGGTGCGGTTGTATGATAGCAATTGGACATTCGGCGTGGCAAAGCCCATGTTGCGTGGCAAACTTCAGCGCATGTGTCAACTACAGCAAGAAAGTTGGATGCTGGTACATGTGGGAAGAATGCTTCTTCTTCTTCTTCAATAGCAAGGAGTGCAGGCTCCCCTATGAGTGCAAAAATTTCTTCAGGAAATGCTACTGGTAGAAATGTGTTTGTATTAATATATAGTACTATTGTATTAAATGGACAACGATGCATGTGTATATGCATTTCAGTAATATATGTAATGGAAACATATATTGGTATTTTGGGGACATCGAATTGGCATCAAGCAGCATACTGGAAAGCAAGTCCTACAGATAGTACTTAATTTATAACCTGCGATATAGTACTTAATTATTTTATGAAAAAAAGAAACAAAGTATGGTTAACTCCTATAGATCATCGTACTCATCTTTAGAATTATCATCTCCATTGTCTTTCTCAGTATCATACTGCATGTAGGTCTCATCTTCATCATCACTGCTACCTTCAGACAAGCTACCTGCTTGCTTGTTTACCAAAAGTTTGCGATAGCTTCAATGGTAGTGGCCTCTCCCTCAAGCTCCTGACTGATGTGCATATCATCAACACTGGTACCTTCATCCACCGGACGCTCTATATCCGAGCAGTATTCATCTTGGTGCACGTCAACATGATGGGTCAATCTCATCATCCACATTATACATGCCCCTATGTTCAAATTTATTTACAACTCGCCAATCTTCGCCAAGATTATTGTCCTGCAAGTAGAATATCTTTTTTGCTTGTGTAGCGAAAATATAAGGATCAGACTTGGACCAAAACGACCGAATGTTGATGGACTTGAAATGTGCTTCTTCTCTAATGCCCACAGTCTTGCTACGAGGATTGCCATTATACCAATCGCATCAAAATATAACCACCAACCGATTAAAATTCCTTGGTAGCGCCATATTGCAGCTCAATTACCTCCTTGAGGACGCCATAATATTCAGTTTTTTTGTCCTCTCCAAATATCCCACTGTTGGTTTTAGAGGGTCTATGCGTTTTGGTTTCGGGGCTGGATATTCGCCTGAATCAGTATTTAGGGCTGATTCGGGTTTCAATTCAAGTTTCGATTTTGGGTGTTTAGACACTCCACCCAATCTAAACCCGATCTGTTGCCATCCCTATTCGGGAGTGCCATCAGAGGAAGGCAGGACTAGGAACGGAGGTCAAGAGGTGGCCAACGCTGCAGAGCTTGCATGACATCGGTGACCCAACAGGATGGGCGTTCGACTTCAATACCCCAGGACGATGTGGCAACTCCAGGCTTCTTCTCTCGCTGTCCAAGGCTCCAAGCCCCCGGCTGAATGAACGCCTCATCCTCAATGTCAAATCAGAAAATTAATGCTTATTGGTCCCCACTTGGATGGGCTAGGAAAAACATATAAATTAAATAAAATGACGCATTATACCTAATGAAATGTTAATATGTTATGGATGTAGGAGTGTGGGGAATGTGCCAGAGGACAGAAGTAGGGGTTCTCAGTTATCTGGTTAATTGATGCAGATATAAACGAATTTTGATATTTTGATCAGAATGTTATGAATGAATTTGAGGTGCAGCCTTCTTTTAATTGGATAAAATTTGAGTCTTATAATTGATGGTGCTGTAAATTAACACTCGGATCCTCTGCTTTTATATACATTGTTCTCTGATCAAACTGGGTGCTAAGAATATTATAGTATTATCAGTCAATATCTTAAATCTTTGATGGGGTTGTGATAAAGCGCGTTGAGCTTCGTAGCAAGCATGGTTGATGCTCCAGCACTCAAGGGTGATGCAGATTGTGCAAGATGCTACAACTATAAACTTCTTGTAATGCTGAAGATTGTCAAGGGAGCGAGATGATACCGTCAAAAATATCGTCTTATGTAATGCTTTTTTAGGCCATTCGTTGGTGACACAACAGTAAAAGGCTAAGATTGTGCAAGGCACATATGATACTAGATCACAAAATAGTGCACGAGAGGTTGATGGAGAATGGCCTAATGACGAGTTGATGCTTTGCTCTGTGATGCATGCCATGTTGCTGTGGAGTCCAGTGCTTTGCTCCGCGACATGCTTATTGACAAGATGAGAAGAAATCTCTTTGCTTTACTCTAATCTGTCAAGGCGACGGACTCCAATGCTATCTTGGAAATTCTTACATTTTTACTCTATGCTTTCTTTTGTCGACCGCAATCAGGCATTCAGTGTCCCTAACATTCTCTTTTATGTTTGTAGTATGTTTCTTTATACGCTTTTATTGCCCAAAATCAGTATGTGTCCTTTTGTTGGACAATTCTGTTGACGGCTGTCGTAATGTATTTCTTTACCCTGTGAAATAGATGTCATTTATGAATTGCTCTATCCAGTAAATTGTGGTGGTCTGCAGCTATGGTAAGGTTGCCATTTGTGAATTGCTATATCCAGTAAATTGGCATGCATATTATACAACAATTCTAAGGGTGTGTTTAGATTGGGGAAAGACTCCCCGAAAACACACTTTTCACCCCAAAAAACACACCATAATTTGGGAAAAGTAGGAGGGATGGGATGAATAGGGAAAAGTTGATGAATAGTGTTTTTTAAAAAAATATTTGGGAACTAAACACACCCTTATTTGGTGTTTACATGATGCATGCACATATCGATGTGCTCCGTCAAGTTGTATTATAGTTTGCCCAGTGCTCATTTTTGTAAAATTTATTTCCGAATCTTGTTATTATAGTAATTTTGAAATTTTATGCGCCCGAGGCAACTCGCGGCCACAGCCTAGTAATGTAGAAAAATATTTGATGTTGAATGGGGTAAAATAAAAAAATTCAAAAAAAGAAAGTAGGGGCAAATCCACAAAGCATACTTGTCATTTTATAGCTAAATTGATTATTTTAAGTGCTCTTATAAACGAATATAGGATAGTAGTGCTAAAATCTTGAAAAGTGAGAGGCAAAATCACAATTGCTTTTCTTTTTAGATTCTGAGTTTCTGATCATGAACTTCATGGCGTTCTATAGGACAAAGGGATAGCCCAGCCACCTTGTCGCCCAGTTTGCATCCGGCGAGATCAAAAGGAAGCGAGCTGGCCCCAAATCATGGAGGACTAGCCCAGCTTCCTCGATCCCAAATCGTTGTGCAATCACAGACACGATAGATTCTGACATGCCATTTAGGGTTTTTGGTGTTGTGATGTTGGCTGATTGTGGATCGGAGGAAGAGAGATGAGTGTTTTTCTTCATGCTTCTCGATCGATTTGGTAAAGCAAGAAAGGTACAGCAACGAGGTGACTTGGAAAAGAAAACAAGGGTAGTCCTCAAATACTACATCACAAAGTGGGCCTAAATACCATGTGGGACCCATCCAACTATCCAAGCACTATGTGTTAACTTGCCCATGCTCTATCAAAATAATATCAAAATGTTTGGTAAAATCACAAACTTCTCAAAAAGAAAGTAGAGGCAAATCCACAAGGCATACTTGTCATTTTGCAGCTAAATTGATATTTTTAAGTGCTCTTATTATAGAATATAGGATAGTAGTGCTAAAATCTTGAAGAGGGAGAGGCAAAATCACAGTTACGGTTGTAACTGGAGGAAAGTACACAGTTGCCTTCTTTTTAGATTCTGATCATAAAGTGCTGTTCATGACGTCCTATAGGCGACTATACTGTACTATTATAGCTTACTTATGAACCGATTTATTCAAGAAAATATGATGACTATAAATCAAATGAGAAAAAAGACAACCATGTGTGTTCATAATGCAAGAGATAAGATATCTTGCATCGAGTGGGCCGTTGATAATTGAGGGATCCATATCATTCTCCAAGCGCAAAGGCAATGGCATCGAAGCTATCAGAGAGTCCTGTGCCGGTCTTGAAGGTCACCTTCTCTGGCGAGGCCTCGGGAACATACACCTCCACCACGCTGAGCCATAGGAACATCTCTTTGGTCTTGACGCCGGTGATATTCTTCAGCTTCCCCTTCTCGGCGAAAAGCCATGACCTCGCTGCTATACGACACGGTTTGCTTGATCTTCTCTTGAAGGTGTGGTCCACCTTCTTCCTCTGCACAAGCCACATGAATCCATCCTCACGGTTGTAGCCGAACTCTTCGATGTCCTCTAAGGGCAGCAGGCCCTTTGGGAGCCCAAGCTCCTCGAGGAGCTCGATGGACCTCTTCCCTGCAGATGGCGTCTCCATTAACAACCTCTGCGCCAGCACGGTGGCTCTCCAAATTTGTGATGCCATTGGACCACGGTATGCAAGCTGGTGTTTGATTTGTGGGAACTGGTGAGTTGGCCTTGCGGTGGTGAGAGACATATGGGAGCACCTTATATAGATATGCCTGTGCTCTGGTAGCTAGAATGCATATACCGGTGGAAATCGAAGTCAAGAGTGGTAACCGTATTAGCACGGCGGCACAGGTCGGCATACCCTGACTAACTGGCCACGCCTGCAAGGTCAAGCACGAAGCCGCTGACCAGGTCGACCCACGGCCACAGCCCATAGCCCACGTATCCACACGGAATCAAGCGTCTCAGCAACAGCAAGCAAATGACACGAAGAAGTGTCGCATCTTTGCATGGGTACATGAAGAAAGCAGCACACCGCGCACGACCTTGTAGCCGGCCAAAGATGACAACTCGGACATGTACAGGCTAGCCCTGCCTATATCAGTTAGGCTGAGACTGTCGAGGGCCTCATGCTTGACATCTGAATCTGGTTTCGGTATAGGTACTCCAAACGAGCTATTTCGTTTCTTTCCATGGTTCGCATCTATTTAACTAAGGGTATGTTTAATTCCACAGTGAAAACGTTTCAGTGTCACATCATATGCTTTCGGCAATAATTAGAAGTATTAAACATAGACTAATTATAAAACTAATTATACAGATAGAGTTTAATTCACAAGACATCTCTATCACCTTCGGTCAATTAGTGAAAACGAATACGCTTAGTTCCCGTCGCGCTACCCGCAGAAAACGGTCTGTGCATCTAGTATACTCCCTCCGTTCCAAATTATTAGTTATTCTAGCTTTTTACCAGAATTGAAGATGCTACGATTTTTAAACAAGTATATGTCTAGATTCATAGAAGATGCCATTAACTTAGACACTCAAAAATGACACATAGGATGACTGAATAATTTGGAGACGGGAGGAAGTATCTAACATATTATTTTGCTATTTATTTTACAGCAGCAGACATTTAAGAAGGCTCACCCTGATGCAGTGTCCAGAAACACAATCGAGCTAACAGGAACCACTAGACGGGAAAATGAATCTTTACAGAAACAGAATATAGATCATCGAGCAGGTTAGGAAATAAACACTGCTTTAGTCACTCCTGATGAGCCATAAGCTGGGACTTTGGCATTGGCCACACAGTTCTACTCATCCGTCTCCATTTGCTGTCCTTCATCGTCTTGGCAAAGTTCACAACTCCTGGTTGCTGTCTGCCTTTCGGTACTTCTGATTATAGCGACAAAGACAGAGTGAAAGAAGGCTGCGCAACGGAAGTAAAATATCTCCGTGTTAAACTATTACCACTGGAACAGGAAACATATGCATGAGCTCTCACTGAATTTTGGAAGGATCTCCTCAAGCACGGGAAATGCAACAAGACAGAATGCCTACAACTATTCCTGCACCTGTGATATGAAAAATCGAATCTTCATCATAGGAATTTAAAAAACTGTGTTTAGATTAAAAAATGCTGCATTCAATAATCTTCGGTTGCTAGCATATCAGTCAAAATGTCTTTATAAACAGAACAGTAAATAGCATTTCAGTGGCAATGTTATTTATTAACAGAACACTAATAACCACGCAAGACAACATTTTCAGTCTAAGTACACCGATAATGATTAAATGGCC